>CAIGRS010206533.1:0-17711 GCA_903798395.1 Fraxinus floribunda | reverse complement strand
TCTGTGACCTGGGACCAAGTATCGATGTTAGGCGGGTAGTATGTGACCAAATTTTTGTTAATCTGTGAATAAATTTTTGTTAATCTGTGATCAATGACTCAAATGTGACCTAAAAATTTAATAATCTGTGACCTCGAAATAATATGTGAACAACTAATTTAAAAATCTGTGACCTCGAAATAATTTGTGACGTATAAAGTTTTTGATATGTGACCTCGAAATAATTTGAGATTAAAAAATTTGACGATATGTGACCAGTAAATAAATTTGTAACTTAAAATTATGAATATGTGACCATTAATCACAAAATGTGACTTTATTATCTTTATTTAATAAATATTCTTAATTAATTAAATAAATACCTGATTTTTGAATTTTTAAACTATTTACCTTATTTTTGAATTGAGGTAAAGAATACACCTTAAATATGATTTTTTTCACTAAAATTTATCTAGCCTGTCTAAGGGGGATTTTGTGAAGATTTTAATCGAGTTTCTGACAGTTAAGTGGGTCCCATTTGTGCAATAATTGATAACTATCATGAATCCAATGACTAGAAATGCCCTTTTTCTACATAATAATGAATTAAATGATAAATGGACACATTGGTCATTTTACTTAGTTCAGTAAAAAATTGTGGCTCCCTGCATTGTTTGGCAAAATCCCTCCTAGACAGGGGCCTAAACAAGTTAGCTAGTAAAAGTCGAGTATGTTGGACAAGTTTAACTTTCAGATGTGCATAATTTTTGGTGCACAACTTTGAATTGTACTATTTTTTTATTATTATTATTTCTTGCGATGAACTTTAAATTCAATTGTCATTCCAATGGTATAATGTTTTGGAATATGAAGATATGTGTAACAGAAGTTGTGGAATAATTTTTCTCGGATGCTATACACAGGTTCACCATTTTGCAATGTGGAGCATGTGAAGAAATTAATGCACAACTTTTGTTATAGATTTCTTCACATTGTAAATAATATATTATTGTAAAGATAATTAAATTTAGATTTCAACGCAAAAAAGGAGTACAATTTGGAGTTGTAGATAAAAATAATAATAATAAAGTGAATTTTGCATGTTTGAAGTTTGTCGGTAGATTAAACTCGAGATTTGTGCAAAAAAAAAAAAAAAGAGAGATGTAAGATGGTAACTCGCCTAGACAATTTGAGATGCTACCCAGAACTTAAATTTGTGTTGAGTTGTAAATCTTGAATTTCGCTTCAATATGTCAAACCCGAATTTTCAGGAAAAGATGGTCAAATACTATCTTGACCAAATTACTCTTGGGTAAATCAGTTGGGCGGGATGCATGCGACCATTTGATGGAGCAAATATACGGAATGAGGTGACATGGGTGATTTGCGCAAAAAATGGTTGATCTGAGGATTCAAATGCGAAAAATGAAAAGTTAGGAATGCTTTGTGTAATAAAGGCAAACAATAGGTCATCTTGTGTCAATTATACACAAAAAAGGGCTTGTGCGTTAATTTTACAATGTGCTCATTCTATCGATTTATGTTGATTCTGAACTATGTAAGTGGGAAATGGATTAACAAACCCGAAGATTTTGAAACTATGCTCTTGATGGAGTTGGACTTTAATTGGTCAGCTCCTTGTAGCCTTTGCCAGCGTGCGATTAGAGGTGTCAAGACGGATAGGTCGGCCAGACCCGTGAAAATCGGCCCGGATCGACCTGGGACGGTGGGCCGACCCGTGCCTCGAGCGGGCGGTTCATGGGTTAAGGAGGTGTGACTCGCAGGTTTCGCGGGTTGCATTTTTCACGGACTGTGGTTAATCACGACCTATGAAAAAAAAATTTAAATATTATAGTTAAGTAGGTGTCAACCTAGTTGAGATGTACTTAAATTATAAATTATAGTAAAAGTAGGTACCAACATAGTTGTGATGTACTTATGCTATAAATATTTGATAATAGTAATTAGAAATGCATTTAGTTGTTATTTGTTTAAATTAAATTTAACTTTGCAAAGTTATAAATAATTCATGTAATATTAAATTTGAATTCTATGTAAACATTTCTTGGNTGTCTAAGTTAAATTTAACTTTGCAAAGTTATAAATAATTCATGTAACATTAAATTTGAATTCTATGTAAACATTTCTTGGTATAAATATGAATTTATCATTTTGTTCAATTCTTAGTTTACATTTAACAAAAAAAAATATTTTTTGCTATAAATGTGAAAAATTCTATATTTTTATAATTTTATTTATATAATCATACGGGCCAAACCCGAACAAAACGCGACCAGTGACCCGCATGGATCAGCGGGCGGGTCTGGGTTGTAGTCCAAATTGTAGGCCGACACGGAACACGCCCGGAAACCATGGCGGGAGGGTTTTTTTTTTTTTTTTAACTCGGACCGTTACTGGGCTTATATGTTGGCGGGTCGACTCGGCTCGAACCACCCGGATTGACACCTCTACGTGTGACTAGGTTCTAAGTGAAAAGAACCAACCAAAAGGACCTAATGGATAAAAAAAGCAATTGGACCGAAGAATGCGATTGCATCATAGCACAATAAAAAATTAAAGGAAGTACTTTTGTCTCGTTTGCTTTGCTTTGATTTGATGGTATGCTTGATTATGTGTATTCGGAATAATTAACGCAAGAAGAAAATGAATTGAACTTAATAATTCGTCGTCGATTAACTAGCATACATTTTTCCAATAGAAATTTCGATGAAAAACAAATGTAAGACCAAAATATAGAATAAAATATTCGCTTTTTCGAAATGAATCAATCTTAACGTGTGGGTCGAACAATCTTAATGAGTTTCGACTGGTCCACTCATTTTTACACAACTTTATAGAGAATTTCATATTATAAAATAAATAGGCTGATATTAACAAATATAACTGTCAATCAATGATTCGAAGAACTCCCACCCTTTGCAACCACTCATTTCACTCTATTAAAATCATGTCACTCCAAAAACTCACAACCACATTACAATAATTTTTTTCATATACTGGATTCATCTGTTCACGTCTCTTGAGATTCTTTCCATTTTTTTTTTCTCAATTACATGTGATTTTTCCCTCTTTTTGTAGATATATACATCAAACTATTTACAACAAAAAGTGATGTCTTCATGCCATACCTCAGCATCCACAATGTTTATCAGTCCCAAAACTTCTTCAATTCTACGCAAAAACCCATTTTTCTTAGGTAGGAATCTACGTGGTTCAGTGAAATTCCGGTGCGTTTTGGATCAAATAGTCCCGAAATTCGCGGTTTCGTCGTCTTTGAGCCCCATTCTTACTTCCGGCAACGTGATCGCCGCGGCGGCGTCTGCCGGGTCAGGTTCTGTCCATGGAGCGGTGACGTCAGCAATTACCCAAGTGGCGGTCACAGCGGTGGCGATTGCTTCCGGGGCCTGCCTCTCCACGAAGGTCGACTTTCTGTGGCCTAAAGTGGACGAGCAACCCGGTATGCTATTGTTTTTTTAAAAACATTTTTTTGGATATTGGGTCAAAATATAAATATTGAATACTAATTTTTTTTAACAAATTTATGTTTTTCTGCTATAATAGTTTAGTAGTAACTAGTACATATTACAGTGGCAATTTAATATCTATCCTCTGTTGCTGTCTGGAGTGTTTATGTTTTTCTTTTTGTTGAATAGTTGATCTTGTGCCATTAATTTCTCGATAGTTTAATGTCATGTATGATAAAGGAAAATATGATGCTTTCTGGAATCAAATCTTTTGCACAAAAATGGAATATCTATTCTTAAAAGTTCAGCTTAAAACTGATGGTGTATGCTAATTTGCTATCAACTTGTGAAGTGGAATAGTAGTAGGAAAATCGTGATTTATGTGAGTAGTATGCAATAGTAATTATTCGGCACATCTAGAACTGAAATATTTATACTAATATTACACTGCAAAAAAAAAAAAAAAAAAATTTCTTAATTTTGTTGATAGGTAAAAATCAAAATATGCACTTGTTTGTTCATTAGGCCGCCCTGAGTAGTAAGCCTGATGACTTCTGCTGTTCATCGAAAACGTAGCTGAATGTAGACCACATCTATTTATGTTCTAAACTTGAAAAAGTACCGAAGGACCAATTTGCATAGCAATTTGTTGTTCACATCTATTCCTCATATTGAAGTGATAGAGCGAGTATATTTGCTGCAGGATCTCTCGTTCTGGATGGTGTAGACGTCACAGGGTATCCCATATTTAATCATGAAAAGGTTTACCATCTCTACTTGTGCTTGATGTTTTCATTCAAAGTGATTTGCTGCTGTAACGCCACTAGGGTACTGAATCTGTGAAGGCAGGTGCAAAAGGCAATTGCATTTGCAAGGAAAGCTCACCATGGTCAGTTGAGGAAGACAGGAGACCCCTACATATCACATTGTATTCACACGGGAAAAATCGTAGCTGTGTTAGTTCCATCAAATGGTAAAAAGGTAAACAACCCTAATCCATGAGTACATCATACAACTTAATGATGCAATTATCTTTTCAGTATTGGCAATTAGCATTTCTAGCCAAGCTTAAAAGTTAATTTTAAGTAAATATTTTTGTTAAAAATGTTTTGAGCATTTTTAGAAGTTACTCTTTGTGGGGATCTTTAGTTCCGTAAAAAAGTATTTTACTTTTTTTTAAGCTTAGGGAACATGCTCCTTGTGCAAACAACTAAAGTGTGTGATGTCTGTATCATGACTTCCCATTGAAAGATTCAAAGAAGCAATTTACCTTATAAAATACAAGAGCAAATACAACATAATCAGACATTATTGGTGCCCACTGTAGTATTTATTTTTTTGTGTGTGTGTAACTCATCTTTTATTTCCATCTATTTGCAGTGAGTAATTCATTTTTTTATTCCCGTTTATTCATCATGTGAATTTGTGAATGCTTTTACGTAGGCTATCGATACAGTTGTGGCTGGAATCCTCCATGATGTGGTTGATGATACCTGTGAAAGTTTGGGTAGCATAGAGAGAGAATTTGATGCTGATGTTGCAAAGTTGGTAGCTGGAGTTTCCAGACTAAGTTATATCAATCAGGTACATCATGCAATACAAAACAATTATTCTCTGGGGTCATACTTTGAAACAGTGAGCTTGAATGGCTCATTTGTCATGTGGTGGATCTCATGTGAGAAAATAACGAACTTTCTGAACTAGATCTAGGGGTCGTCTGGCCAAGATATCATGGGAAAATAACTAGATTTTGACTTCTTTGTACGTGTGTCTTAATATTGTTCTTGTAAATTTGTGCACTGTATTTCCCTTTCCCTTTTAATGAATCTTTATCATTAATTAATTTGACTGGATACCTGTTTTATAGTTATTGCGGAGGCACCGCAGAATGAATGTGAGTCAAGCGACGCTCAGCCATGACGAGGTAAGCATTCAAGTCAATATCATGTTCACCAATCGGCTTCAGTCCATACTTTAGACAATAGAACCTATTTATCCATACAATACAGGACAAAAACTTTAGTGACTAAGAATGGTTTAGAACATCAAAATGAGAGTAGAGATAGAGGATAGTCCAGTTAGGTTACCATTTTATTGTTTGTACATAAACTTCAAATGACAGGAAGAACAAGTGCTGCAATTAGCAGAAGCTCAAGAAAATCAGAGCATGAAGTCATAGGGATGACAAGGGTATTAATGAGGAGAAGTAATTTTTTTAGAGCTTGTTTGGTGCACATTTTGGGAGTAAGAATACATTTTTATTGTTAATGTGATGGGGAATATGAAGTTGAAAATGAAAGAAAAGTTATTGATCCGATGAAAAATATTATTTTATTGAAAAATGTGTGGTTAAAAATGAGTAGAATAATGAAAATGAGAACATTAATGTGGCTCAAACAGGGGCTTAATAATATTTCAAGAAAGAAGTAGGTTCCTTATATATATATATAATTTTTTTTTTGAAGCAGTAGAGCATGAACCATTTTCTACTTTTGTGATTTAGTCTATAGTTAAAACTATTTTATTACCAATTTAATAAACATTTGACTAGAATTTTACTTTCAAATGCAAAACGGTGTAAAAATCGTTCTAAACCGTGGAACCAGATGTTGAATGTTAAATAGCTACTTAAGTTAGTAGCTTAGCAATCATTCTAAAGTTTCTCACAAGTGTCCTATAATACCAACTAAAGCAGAAACACCCTCAAGTGGTGGGAGTTGGCCACATCTTAGATATAGGAATTCACTCATCTTCCATAAAGAAGCCGAATGAATTCAAAGTTTCATGTTCAGTTTAAAATTAGAGACGTTCAAAATGCTGAAACTAACATGACTCGACCCGAATCACCCAAGTGGATCAAAATGTGACATGCTCCGATGGTAGATGTAGTTAGACTCTGTAACCACCATCAAGGCTAATTTTGACCTACCATGACTATAATTACTTTTAAAATTTCTGATAGTTCCCCTATAATACGGACTAAATCCACCTGAAAAACTTTCCGAAACATACACATAAGATGTGGAATAAACATGTATTAATCAAAATAAAGTGAAGGCATATATAGGGAATATGCTATCTGTTCCTTTTCTTTACTTCGATGCATGCTTCTTTATTTATTTATTTATTTTTAACTGTAGCTAAGAATGACATTCAAGATATATTTCTTTGACCGACTTGAATCTTTTTTTTACCTGATTCACATAAATAAACATGATTGTACATATCCAAATAATTCTCTTTCTTAAGCAACAAATTACCCCATAATAAGTAATCCTTGTGAAGTCTATCCCTGTTTTTCTCACCTTTCTTATAATCAAATAACCCATCAATAATCAAGATGATCGGAGTCACATGAATGTTGATTGATAGAGAACAATATGTTATTGTGTGTAATAGGCATTGAAAATGTTCATAGTTCTCGATAACGTCTCATAATGCTATCTTTCTTTTAGGCAAATAATGTGCGAGTGATGCTGCTAGGCATGGTTGATGATCCACGTGTTGTTCTTATAAAGCTTGCAGACCGTCTTCATAATATGAGAACAATGTATTTACTCTAACCTTCCTTTAATGTCATTTTTAGTTGTATTTCATCAGAGATGATATGCCTAGTTACAATAATAATTAGCCCCTGTTTAATGGCCATTTTTTGGTCAAAAAAATGTTTTGAATAGTGATTTTTAGGAGAATGTGTAGTTAAAAAGTAAGGAAAAAGTTTTAGGTTTACTTGCAGAATATTTTGTTATGTAAATGTGTGGTTAAAAATGAGCATGTAGAGAAAACAGTTTTGGCTTAATGATATCTAATTCACGAGTTTTTTATTACTTTCACTTTTTCCTTATTTTTAGTTCTATAGTTTCAATTTGTCCTGTTGTCATGGAAACTTGGTTTAAGCCTTTCAATTGTCTGGAAAATCCCATAGTACATTGGTGGTCATGTTTCATGCGATTTAGTTATTGGCCCTTTTACAGATATGCGCTTCCTTATGCCAAAGCTCAAGCTGTAGCAGAGGAGACATTAGCTATTTGGTGCTCGCTTGCCTCCAGATTGGGTTTGTGGGCTCTAAAAGCTGAACTTGAAGACCTGTGCTTTGCCGTTCTTCAGGTGCGCCAAATTCTTTGTTATTGAGAATTGAACGATACTGTGAAAGAAAGAATTGCAATGCACAGGTGCTTGTGGAACCGACACTCGCTAGTAATAGCCGTTTATGCATCCAACTTGCAGCCCAAAATTTTTCGCCAACTTCGGGCTGACCTGGCTTCCATGTGGAGCCCCACAAACAAGGCAAGCAATCTGAGAAGAATATCTGCAAAATCCAGTGCCGTCGAACGATATCCTGAACTTGAAGAACCTCAGGAAGGGGAGGAGGAAAAATTGAGCATGAAGGTAAAAGTATAATTAGTAACCTATTTGCTTTGTGTTCTCTGTAAACAGTTTAGCGATAATTTCGAAGTCAAGTAACTGAAAGTAAGTGCTATGGTAAGCATTTTTTTTTTAATTCTAAAGAGGATTCTTATCCTCTTTCTGTATCTCCACAGCTACATGAAAGTTCTCTTAAACTTTCAAAGGTGATATTTTTTCAGTCCTTTGATTTTCTATTCTGACCTCTATATATTTTATGAACACCAACATTTGATTGTGATAATTTCGATTAGCATGGTACCGATTGATTTGTTCTCATGTTTTCTCAATCTGCAGGTTCTTTTGCAAGCTGTACTTCCTTTTGATCTCTTGTCAGATAGGAAAAAACGTACAATTTTTTTTAAGAATCTTGAGACATGTTTGGATACCCCAAAAAAGCCAAAGGTTGTGAGGGATGCCGGCATTGCTCTAGCATCTCTTGTTGTTTGTGAGGAAGCACTTGAGCGGGAATTATTTATATCAACATCGTAGGTTCTGTCTAACTAAAACATTCTGATTAGTCTAGTTTCATGCAAAGCATGTTAGCTTGACACGAGTTTATTACTTTCCACCATATGTTTGCAGTTATATTCCAGGAATGGAAGTTACTTTATCTGGACGCCTAAAAAGCTTGTACAGCGTATATAGCAAGGTACAGATGAAATTCTATGTTCATATCTAAGCAATGATTAAAGGTGTATAATGTTCCTCGAAATCAAGTTTGTTTGACTATCATAACTCTGATGTTCTACTATTGTCAAGATTTTTAAGGTTTTATTCACAGTACCATCCTCATTAGATAAACATTTCTGTCTGTTGAGCCATCATAATTGAGTACTTCAGGTTGCGGTTCATATGTAATAAAAATTTGTAGTAGATTGGAAGAATATGATACAGAGTGAGCATATTTACATAACAGACCCAACACCTAATATTGGAAGGTTTTAGATTAAGATTTCATTTCAATAATTCTCTTCTGTGATAATATTTATTATCAGTGATTCTCTTCTGTTAAAAAAATGTTATTTTCAAGTGAGATTTTTATTTTTTTGATTTTGACAGCTAGGTTTGACCTAAAAGTTATATTTTATTGTTCACAACACTCATTTTGATTTCACTGCTCCATAGATGAGAAGAAAAGACGTTGGCATCAACAAAGTATATGATGCCCGTGCGCTGAGGGTTATTGTTGGAGATAAGAACGGGACTTTGCATGGACAGGCAGTTCAGTGTTGTTACAATCTCCTTAATATTATACACCGGTAAGTGAATCAGAAATTTTATGATCTATCAGTCTTTACCTTCCATCTAGTTGAATTGGTAATGGGATCAACAGTGATTCCAACTTGATAATGAATGATTTTACTCTTTGCAGACTTTGGACCCCTATTGATGGTGAACTTGACGATTACATTGTTAACCCCAAACCAAGTGGCTACCAGGTCAAATTATTATCATTATTCTTGCACTCTTTTGTCATGTTTTTACAAAAGTTCTTCAAGCAAAATATCATTCTGACTTGTCTCCCAATTCTAATGCCTTTCCATGATCTCAGTCACTGCATACTGCAGTACAAGGTCCTGACAACTCTCCTTTAGAAGTTCAAATACGAACACAGGTATATAATGCTTCAAAATTTGTATAAGCAGTGAAAGTTGCATGTTTCTCGATTTTAATTTGAAAACAATCTTGAATTTAGAGGATGCATGAATATGCTGAACACGGACTTGCTGCACATTGGCTTTACAAGGAAACTGAGAATCCATTGCCCTCCAAGAGTAGTGTGGTTGATTCTGAAATAATGGTTTCCTCAGATTTCCCAAATGAAATAGAAGATCAAGGTTCTGCTGAGAATGATCCATTCATAAAATATAGAGCATTAAAATCCGGACATCCAGTTCTCAGAGTGGAAGCGGGTCACTTGCTTCCTGCAGTTATTGTCAGGTAACACAAAAAATTTATGTGCCGTGACCATAATTTTTACCTTTGCTGAGTTTTACGTTTTAAGTTTGATTTTCCAGAGTTGACAACGAGGGAAGAGAATTGCTTGTTGCTGTAAGCTTCGGACTAGCAGCTTCTGAGGCAGTACCTGACAGAAGATCTTCTTACCAAATAAAAAGATGGGAAGTTTATGCAAGTTTATATAAAAAGGTATTAGCAGTTGTTTACTTTCTCATTTAATGGAGAGAAGGTTTCAGAACTAACGAGAAAGCTTGATTAAATGAAAAGTTTATCTATTATCATTAGTACAAAGCTTAAAAAGAAATATTGTGCAATTCTTTCAGAACTTTGCCGATTGAAGATAATGGTTTGTCACCTTACCCCCAAATCCAAACTGTAAGAGAAGAATGAAGTGCCTTGATAAAAACAAGTATTAAGTAATGAAAAGAACGAGTCTGAATATGCTGCAGCCAGCAAGTAATAAAACCTCGTAAATGAATAGTAATTAAGAAATAAAAGAATAAACAATATACATGTTCTGATAGTATAATGTGATTGAAGTGATGGGAAAGTCAAAATATGATATTCTGGACAATGCCATTTTTTAATGGATATGACAGTGGCCTTCTAAACCTTTGGTGTAGGTTCAATTCTATTGGACACAATTTATGCCCAAGTATTTTGTATTTCAGAAGTTTCTTTTGTTTGTTTCCATTGTATTATTTTCTCATTCTTTAGTATGGGGTACAAATTATATGATGGACCAACTTCCCTTTTTTAAATAAGAAAAGAAACAATTTTGCTCATGACTACATTCCATTCGGCTGATACAATTTGAATTATCTGAAATTTTTCGGAGAAATTCATTAGAACGGTAGATTTGATTGATTTTGTTTGTTCTTTATAATTGGACCATCTGCCAAAATGGGTTTTAGGTTTCCGATGAGTGGTGGTGCAAACCGGGACACGGGGATTGGTGTACCTGCTTGGAAAAGTATACCCTTTGTCGGGATGGTATATACCACAAGGTTTGTTTGCCACCCTTTCCTCATTTTTCCCATGCTTTCTTTTCTTGTGATTGTTGTACTCTTTCTCTTCTTCTCTTGGCATTGTCATATTATATGCTGGCTACTTCAAGAAATGCACTCAGATTATTATTGCTGCACAGCAAGATCAATTTCAACGACTATTGCCAACATTTATCCAAGTCATTGAGTTGACAGAACGGGAAGAAACTGAATACTGGGATGTTGTCTCGGCTGTTTTTGAGGGCAAAACTATTACTTCTGATGTATCTAACTCAATTTATGAGGAGAGGTCTAGTTTCAACTCTAACTCAACTCTGGTGGACAATGGCATCAACAATAAGGTATAGTTGGATGTAATTCAGGCTATTGAAGTTCATTCCTTGATTACTTGATGATGATAAATCATTCTATGCTTCCTGACTAGTAAAGTTATTAGGAGTTGGATTAGCTGAAATTATATTGGGTGGATTTCTTTTTGAGCATTAACAAGCTATCTTACTTGAAGGATTGAAGCTTCAACTTTGCTTTCATCTGCATTAAGGGGTGATAAAAATTATACTCCCTCTATTCCACAAAGATGGACTTGCTTTCATTTTCACACAGATTAAGAAAATATAATTAATATAGTTGGAACAATAAATTTTACTTATATTTTTTTAAAAAACTCCTATCTTGAATAATGATTTAAATAAAAGTTTTTCATATTTGTAAATAAAAGGCACATCACATAGGGGCATATTAGAAAATTAAGAAATCAATTGTACTCATAACTAGGAAAATGGCCTATAATTTGGTACAAACAAAAATAAAAAAGCAAGTCTATTTTTATGGATGGAGGGAGTATTAGGATTTTAATAATTATTGCCATCTAGGACTCCTAATGTTTTATTTTATTCAATATGTTTGTGCATTTAAATAATCACTTATCAATGTGAGAGCTAGATTGGCTCTTGGGACACTGATTTTGTTTATACATTGGTAATAACTCCCAAGGAAAAATGTATTGGATGAGAAATTTAATTAAAAAAGGTATTTATAGAAGCAATGAAGATATAGAAGTCTTATTTTTAACTTCAACCAATAAAAGAGGTATTTATTTAAAACCGTACTTGCTGATAAGTAAATTATTTTAAGATCTGAGTTCTTATTTTAATTTTTTGGCGGATACCAGGTGCAGCTGTTGAGGACAATGCTTCAATGGGAAGAGCAACTGCGCTCTGAAGCTGGGCTTCGACAACTTAACCTTGGTGCAAGGAAGTACGTGAATGGAGACTCAGTTTCTCTTGATGAAGTGGCAATTGTATGTTGGCCCCATGGGGAGATAATGAGATTGAGAACTGGGAGCACGGCCGCTGATGCTGCTAGAAGGATAGGATTTGACGGAAAACTGGTTTCAGTGAATGGGCAGCTGGTATTGCCCAACACAGAGCTCAGGGATGGTGACGTAGTCGAGGTCAGAATGTAAAGAATCTCATATGAACATTTGGGTAGAGAGAAAAAGCTCGGAAAGTAGATAGACAACAAAATGTGGTGGAACAAGACCGATTTCAGATGGCTTTTGATCTTGGCCATCTATAATACTAATAATAGGCAATGTTTCATTAGTCAAGAGTCAGGTAGAATGATGCTTGGCCAGCATTCATTTATTTGTTCATAATTGAGTTAGGCTGTTACTGTAAATAATATGATCATTTGATATTATGTGAATTCTTGTTGTAAGTTCTGGGGGGAGACTGTAAGTGTGAGATTGGTGTCATGCGAGTTGCATTTATCTAAGGAATTTCGCAGACACAATTCAAAGGAGCTTTTGTCGCTTGCTTCCATGTTAGTTCACCAACTTAATTGAAAAAGAAGGAAAAATTATTGATGTGATGGGAAATATTAATTTATTGAAGATTTCAACCATACATTCTATGTTAAACCTTTCATTCAATGTACCAATATCTACTCAGTACATCAAAAATCCACTAAAAATTATTGATGTGAATGAGTAGAAAAATGTGAATGAAAATTTTAACATAGCTTAATAGGGGCTTAATTGTTGAAGTTGGTAAAAGAAAAGGTTTACACAGCTGAAGTTTTTGTAGAACATTTCTATGCACAGAAATACTATATTTCTTAATAACTAGCCAAATTCAGATAAAGCCGGTCATTTTCAGAGCAGATACAAATACCGAAGATCCGACAATTCCTTTAAAACTTATGATCATTCGAGCACGTGCAGATAGATGACACTGTTTACGTTTGTCTTTAGAATAAGAACTTCGTTAAGTTTGTAAGCAAGCAACCAGAATCATTCATCAGTAGTGAAATCGCTGTGTGAACAATTAAGAAGAAATGGTGAAAACACTGAAATCTCACAACTGTTCAACATCATTGAGGAAAATAAAAAGATTTGATTATTACCAAAGAGGTAATGACACAACTCAAGTTTGAAGAGCATATCAGCAACTTATTGCAATACTTGAAAAAAAAAAAACCCTGTCTTAAGCTGGAGTTTTCCAAGATGGTTCAAAACTCCATCTTATAAAGTTTGAAGAGAATTTTGATTCAGTTCTGGGCTTCATCCACCAATTGGTTCTCAGGAAGTGCTTGAAGAGCTGGCCTCAATGTTGCTTCCTGCTTGTCAAACAATAAAAGATTGTGTATTGGTATGCAGTACTCTAATAGACAATACAGTACAATATTGAGATGTGGACCGGTCCATCTCACTAAACACAAAGCCATAACAAGAACAAGAAAAGAATCAAGGGATCACCTTAGGGTCGTTCTCATTTTTGCTGGACTGATTCGTTATCTGTAGTTTCTCTTTGAACATCTTTGTCAGTTTTCTCAGACTTAATTCATGCAAATTCTGTTCAGTAGTTGTGCCTATAGTTTTCTTCACCTTCTCCTTGGTGAGAAGAATCAATTTTTTGCCACTAAGATTCTCTTTGTTATCTGTAGCATCAATCATTTTTTTATTCGTCGTTGGTGTCTTAATTGGAGTCTTCGCCTTCTCCTTTGTGAAAATGAAAAATTTACTGCCACTGCCAATGTTCTCTTTATTATCCATAACATCAGGCACCTTTTTCATCGTTTTAGGTGTTTTCTTGCTCGGTGATTTCTTGATTGGCGTCTTCGTTGGCGTAAGACTGGTAGATTGAACTTCCTCGGTGGGATCAGCAGTTGGGATTAGAGTCGACAAAGACAAAGGAACATCAGTTGCACCTTCGATAACTACTTGTTCACTCTCTTGCTTACTTTGCTCAGATTCAAGAATTTCAATCGACTCACGCCTCACCCCTATCTGTCTAGGGATGGTCGAATCATCAAGGAAATTGAAATTAGGTTCTACCTCACCACTTGATACTTCTCCAAGGGACTCAACAGAAGATAAAGACGCTTGATCAGCATCTTGCTCACTTTGTTCATGCAGAAGAATTTCCGGCGAGTCGAGTTCCACCCCATTATCAATCTGTTTTGAGAAAGTCGAATGATCAGTGAGCTCGAAATCGGCTTCTGAATCATTGGAAGCTAGCCCCATTTCAACATCTTTCACCAAATCAGTCCCACTTCCTTCACCCACAATATCAGCAGCAGGTGTTACCAAATCAACAACATTCAATTCAGTCTTTGTTTCATCAGACAAGGAACCTGGAAAAACTTCGGAATCCATTTCATCCTTCAGTTCCTTCTCAGACTCCTTATCGGAATCAACATCACAAGAATTTTCGTCAACTAAGACGTCTAGGGAAACTTCAAGTTCCATATCTTCTGCATTCTCAATTTCTCTCTCTGTTGCATTTTGACTCTTGGTATCACAAGAAATTTCATTATCTGCAAATCATCCAGGTGTACAGAAGGCAACAAAAAATCAATTTCATAAAGAAATTATCCGGATAAGTGGACATCAATCCTAACATAAATGAATTCAGAAAAGCATAAAAGACACCGCCCAAACACAAAAGGATACCTTTATTTTCAAGGACATCATCCACAGTATCATCAACCTCAGAATTCGATTCGACACCATAGTCAAGTGCATTCTTAGCCTCAGAAATCTTTTCGCATTCCGAATTATCCTGTGCCATTGCTTTAGTATCAACACCTCCGATAGCCAAAACTTTATCTGAATCATCTGAACCTTGTTTCAGACTCGCGTCCAAATTATCACCTATTTCCTTGGTAAACAATTCTTGCTTAAATGTTTCCAATTTTTCTTCATCGTTGGACTTCAATATCTCCACACTTTTCTCAGCCAACCTTACTGATCTGCGCGTGCTATACACTTTTTTCACTGTACTCTCTTCTTCCTTTACCTTTCTCCGGCTAGTAGTCCCTAATGGAGCAGGGGTTGGTGGAACAGTATTTTTATCTTTTCCAATTTCCTCTTCAAATTGAGTCTCCACCTTTCTCCGAACCATTGACACCTGAGCCCTTCTTCTAGTGGTCGCCGCCAATGCCGGAGTTTCAATCGTAACCCCCTTTTCGCCCGCATCTCCGACAACTGCCTTTCTTGTTGAACGCCATGGAGTAGTCCTTGAAGGCAAATTTTCGGGCTCCTCTCTAACAACATTTCTCCTACGTGTACTCCTCCCAACGGTAGAAAGCACGCATGGAGATCTTTCTTCTGACTTCGCCGGTGAATCAATTGATGATTGAGCGGTTTCCAATTCCATTGGTTTCAAATATTCTTCAATCCCTTCAACCTATCATGCCAATAATTTGCAGATTTGTCAATCAGAACACTACGTTTATCAATTTGAGTTTTCAAAAACCACACTCCATTCAGGGTTCCTATAGTAATAGAGTAAACACAAGATCTGGAGATCTTCAAGATTAATACATTGAACAAATGACAATAACCTATAATTTTGGGGTCGGCTACGTGCATCGTTCTTTCCATTGTAATAGATTAAATAAAACAATAATATTTGAAAATAACAAGATCTGGAGAATCTTCGAGGTTAACACAGTGCTACAACATATACACGAATATTTCTTTCCCGTTCTATTCACTTCTATATCAACTGGGAGATATAAAGCAATTGATTCTTAGCAACTAACACATGCAGGAATTAATACAGTACAATTAAATAAAAATAAATAAACAAATATGACACGAGATCAAGAAATCAAAGATTCAGAAATCCCAGAAAACTTACGGTCTCAAGAGCTTTAAGAGCATCTGCCATGGCGACATTAGTCATGTTAGCCGGGATCTTGTTCTTCTTGCAGAGACCCTGGAGTTCTCTTCTTGCAAGGCTGTGGAAATCCATTGCTAAACGATTCAAATTGAAAATTTCTTGCAAATTTGTAAAGATTTTCTCGTAGAGAGAATTTTTTGTTCTGGGTTTTCCTCGGAATGAAGAATGGAGAGACTATGAAGGATTGTGGGGTATATATACGCGTGTAGCTTGTGGAGAAACCCTCTGAAAATTTGACCGTTGGAGGTGTAGGTTTGAAATTTGAATTTATTTACCGTTTTTGTTTCTTTGAAAGATATTAACGGCGCAGATTGAAGAAATATGGACCGTTCTTTTTTGGGCCGGGCCAGGCAGACTTAGGGTTTGATTTTGCACTGTGCTCGATTGTTAGGTTAAGGAAGTTATTCAAGATAATATTTAGTGCATGTTTGGCTAAGCATGATAATTTTACTTATAAGTAAATATGTGAATTGTAATAAATAATTTCTTTTGTCAATTAAGAATAAATGAATCGTCTCTTTGGCCTTTGCAACTTTTTTTGTGGGTTGACGTAAGAACTCGCAACTGTTACCCGTGAGTGCGTATTGGGTAAACATCACTCCATGTGCAGTAGCTTGAAAAATACACAGGAGAGATAAACCGCACAAGGCAAGCCTGGTACGACGGACTCGATCGAAAAAATATTGACAGAGAATTCGAACTTGTCTCTTCGCACCTTTCTATTCTTCCTTCCTGCTTCCAAGGCGTAAAAAAAATTTCCTCCTTTTTTATAATTAATTAATTCGCTGTTAATTAGAGAAGTTTACAAACTTAAAACCTAATCAAATGAAATTAATTTGCACTAAATTTTACTTGATTCGTACACTAAAATATTTTAGAAAGCTCTGGCTCCTTCTTCTTCTTCTTCTCATTTCGATTAGGACCGTCAAGATCCTAATTAGTGTAATTTTTGTAGCACATATTCAATTTTCTCATTGAGTTACTCCTTTTTCAAAAAAATTAATTGTCTCCCCAATTAAATCTTGTCACCCCGCTCCAATCGTTAGGTATCAAAATTTGATTCGTAAGACAGCCAAAAGAATAACAAAAAATGAGAAAGCAATTTGGACTCAAACTTTACAAAACGCAAAATCTTAGTTAAAAGAAAAAAAATCAGAATCAAAATCTTGTACAGGGTTCACATTTTTTATATAATAATCACTATTTTTTTAAAAAAAAAATCTTATTTAATACGTTATAGTCCTATATATTGCACTAAGGTTGCACCGTCACTTTACACTTATCAACCATTCATTTCTTGAAAAATAAAATTTAACAAAATAAAATAGAAACCAAAAAGAAGCTATATTAACGTATAATCAATAAGTCATTAGAGAACTAAAGTGAAAATATGTTCATTTATTTCTTTTCACTTTTATAACTTTCCTTCCTACTTCCAATATAGAGAAATCCAACCCAATTTTCACTTTGGAATTAATTAGTGTGCCATTAATTAAAGAATCTTACAAACTTATATATTAGAATTTAACAAAATAAAATTATTTTGCACTGAAATTATGATTCGTGCATCAAAATATTTTATTAACTAGGACAGACCCAAGAATTAAATATTACACACACTTTAGCAAGCGATAATTCTTCATATTATCTGATGCTACTATACCTTAATAACATCGATGAAATGC
>CAIGRS010206525.1:0-15057 GCA_903798395.1 Fraxinus floribunda | reverse complement strand
AAAAATGTGGTTGATATTGATTATTTGACTTTGACTTAAATTAAGTTCAGATTAAAATATAGCTCAAACATATCCTTAGAGCCCGTTTGGTAGAGATTAAAATCGGATTAAAATTGAAAAACTAGTCATTATTATTGATTTTTATTAGACGAGTGGGACCCAATAACGACTATATTTTCAATTTTAATTGTACCAAACAAGCTCTTAATACGTAATTTGCAATTTTTGAAAATTCTCCAAAAAAGGAAAATACAATATTCAATACCAACTGTCCACAGCCCAATACCACACACATGACTTAACCCATCCTCACACTGTCACTGTGTCACACACGGTATTCCGAATCTTCCCGTACTACCACTCCAATTCAACCACTTAAAAAAACCTAAAAACTTACGTGTACCAATCAGATTACAGAAACAGATCGAATCTAGACGTCCTCTCGTCCACTAATTCTGAACCTCGCGAGTCGCTCTCCCGCCTCTAATTTAGATCTACCGACACGTGGCAATACCTCCGTCACTCCATTTATTTAGTCACTAATAAATTATTAAAATATTCTTTTGGTTTTTTTTTTCCTCACAAAGCTCAAATTAAAAGCCTCTTTTTCTATCAAGAACCTTCGAGATTTACGACCTGTAACTCAGTAAAAAAGCATCAAATTTAGGGGTTTTGTTGAATTTCTCAACTTTGCGGTGTTTTCCTTGATTTTGCATTGAGATCTTTGGTAAAGTATGTTTACTGCATTTTTTTCCTCCTTTTGAATTGATTTCTTTGTTTGGATTTGGATATATGTTTCAGATTAAGGCTTCGACTGATTGCTGAGAAAATAATGAAAAAGAATTCTGAAGATTATGCTTATTAATTTTTTTTTCATGGTAGCACGGCATCAAAATCAATTTTCCCCCGAGTTAAATTGAAATTAATGTTTTGATTAATCGAGTTGAACCTTTCCTTATCCTACTTAGTAACTTTGATTTAAGTTGGAATCTTATTATTTCTTCTTTCATTGCGGGCAAAAATTAGATTTTCTTTCATGTAGTTTTATTTTGTCGTATTGATTAAGGCTAATATTCACAAGCTCGAACTGGATTTGTCCTTTCAGATTAAGTGAACCCAGTTATTATTATTTTTATCTAGTGGAAGGTTACTGAATTTTATATTGTTTTTCATGATGTTCCCCTGTTCTTCTCAGCAGCCGGACTTTCCAGGCTACTTTTTCCCCATTTTTCGAGATAGTCTAAAGTTGCATGTAAATTAATGAAACAGTGAAGAGGATTATTTTGTTTGGCTTCTAATGCGTCGTGGTTTGACTATTTGTTCCGTGCATTTGGAAAATGGTGGTGAAGGAAGGATTTGGATTTTAAATATGAAGGAAGTTGCAAACAGTTCGAGTGCAGGCTGAAAGATTTGGAGGAATGTCTGACTTGCGCATGTTTGAGGTAGGGTTTGTCGGTCTACTGATAGGACCACTACATGCCCATTTTGTTTCTGCCTTGAAAATTTCTTATCCTGTTAATAAAAATCTTGATCCATTTTTTGATACATGTATTAGCTTGTTTTGTTTGATTACATGTATTGCCTTGTTTGTTAGATTACTTCGTCCAAAAGCTTAATCTAGTAAGGAAACAAATATTTATTTATTTAGATTTTATCTTCAACACGTCTTCTCAGATGCAGGTCTAAACATTTTTCCATCAACGATTTGAAATTTGCACAATTTTTATAAATGAGTGACGAAAAGACTAGATATGATGTTGCATACTCTGATATCATATTAAATCATAAAGCTTGAAGCTTAAGGCATTGGAGAAAGGACATAGCTGTTTGTTTAATTTTTTCCATCAACATCTTTTCATGGTTGTTTTTATTGCTGTGTCTAATGTAATAGTATAGACAATTTAGAGGGGAAAATAGATACGTTGAGCACATTGCTTAGTAGTAGAAGACCTTTTCTCGAGTTGGTTTGCTAGGAAGGGTAAAAAAGCTGGACATAGAATGTAATAGTTTGTGGAGTTCGTCTCCATTGGGAATTGCATCAAATGTATGTCAAAAGTAGTGTTATATATGATAACAACTACTTAATATTTTAAACAATAAAATGTGACTCATTGTTGTGCATTAGATGAGATATGAAGCGTATAGGATGCGTATATGATCATTGTATAGGATGTGTGCATTATTGGGGTAGTTTTCTTGATAAGAATGAAATGGAAAACTAGCATGATGATGCTTTGCTTGCTTGCACACTTCGCAATGAGATGTCGAAGGAATTTTATTTTTGAGTAATGGTAACAATATATTTAATTTTATTTTTATGATATAATGTTGAATTTCTTGATCTAAGGTTTTAAGTTGTTAAAATTTTGTTTTCAACATTTCTCCTCTCGTGTAGATGGGGTTCAAATTTTCCATGAAAGCCCAACATGCACACACTTTCATTAAATAGGTAGGTGGTTGCAAGACTTGAACTTAAGATCTTTATTAGCTTTGATACACGTAGAGTTGTTTTGGGAAAAAACTCTCAATACTATTAAGAGAAAATGTGTTGTCTACATCTTACTTGGCCTAATATTTATACACAATTTCAAGCGTAAAGAATGTACACAATTTGTTAAATAGCAAAGGGATAATATTAAACAAAATAGGTGTTAATAAATCCATTAGCTAACGATGCAATATTCTAGGAGAACAAGTTAAAACACCTTGAAAAAATCAACAATATAGAGAGACAAACTTCTATTCTAGAATTAAAGGAGACATTTATATTGGACAAAAAGGTCTATCTTGAAGGTAGAAATTAAAATTTATACAAACTCTTTTCCTCGGGGTTTATTCCGTGCATCGTACCATTACGTACTGTCCACTGGCGATTGGACCCCTATTGGGACTAGCATTCAACTTTAGTTCCTCTCTTAAGGGGGCGGTCTTGTGTTTAGTCGCCAGGGACACGAAAGAAAAACCAAGTTGGGCTTCAACTCCCAGTGAGCAGTACATAAGGTACTGATGCACAGAATAGCCCTTAAGCGAAAGGGCTTTTAGGAAAGAGTCCATGGTTGTTACATGTTTGATATGTTCTTAGCTGCTACATAAGTTTGAAATGAACTGTGTTTAAAGGAAATTCCATCAAGGTTGAGCGACGTTATCTTCCAACCCTACTTTGTGTGCTAACTAAGCTGCCAAGTTTGCACATTCTGATAGTAATTGATGGGAGTGAAATAATATTTAATTTTTTGTGAATTAGAGGATCAGATTGTGACTAATTGATGTTGGGATATTAAAGTGAAACTACCAGTGGAAATTGGTTTGGCAGATTTATCAAGCATAGTTTGTTCCTAAAAGATGGTTTGTAAAATGGTGTATGAATATACATATATTTATATATGTATGCATCAGCTATTGATGATCTTCATTCTCCTTAATTAAAAAAAAAAGAAACTGAAGGTTATTGCAACAGTTAACATTTTCACTGTGTTTATATCCTCCTTCAATCCAGATGCTGATTTTTGGGCTTCTGTCATGCAATCTAAATTTGGTCCGTGTTCTAAATTCAGTTATTCTGACTCTAATAATCAACATTGCAAAACAATCCTTTTATATTATTAGCTATTAGATTGAAAATTTTAATTTATATTAGTTTATATCTCATAATTTTGAATGCGACACATGTGCAAGTTCATTTTCCAAGTGAAATATGAAGTATTGTATTTTATTGTAACTGAAAAATTTTACATGGAGCTGAGCAATAATGCCATTCGATAATTAGGTTGTCATATAAGACTAATCCTCCATTTGGGAAGAATCTATAATCGGTTTAATTCATAGATAGAATGAAACGAATGGTGGATAACTGGAGAGTAATTGTGGGTCAGTTGGAATATGTGATTTAAATGAAGTTTGATCAATGGAGGCTAATTATACATTCCACACTCCATGGTGCAATGTTGAGTCCATATTCTTGTAATGTTCATCAAGCAAAACAGTTCTTCTCTTGAGTATGTGACCCTCTCCGTATCTTACTTTTCTCCGTTCTTCTATTAGCTAAGTTTACATAATAAAGATTATTGAAGGACAAACGATTAAATATATTATAAAAACTCGGTTGAACATCTACACTGATTTTTATGCTGGAAGAAGACTCTTTGAGATGATATGATTAATTTGAAGGTATTAAGAAAGTAGTTTGTAGCCAAGCAAACACAAGACATATAGATGATTTTTTTTCAAGGCACGAATTAATTTTCACTTCTCGTAGTTTAGAACTAGCATTTATTGTTTATTTTTCAAGTATGCACAACAATTTTTAAACGTTGTAAAATCTCATTTGTTTATCTGAGTTCACATAGAAAGGGAAAAAACAAGGAATTTTATTTATTTCCTCGCTGTCCTATTTTATTTATTTTTAAGAAAGTGAAAACTTTGAACTTATTAGGTGTTGTAACAGTAACTAATGGTTTTTTATTTATTGTAGCGTTTATTGTATAATAATATAAGAAATGCTTTATCTGACCTGGATTGTTTTGTATTTATTACTACATCTATCCGCATTAGATTATCCTTTTAAGCTTTCATGTTCCTTCTTATGACCACAACATTCTCAACTCATTCTATGCTTACATTCATCTTCCCAAGCTTGGTAGAAAAGGATCACTCGGCCGACACTACTAACATCAATAGTGTTTTGCAGTTTAGTCAACTGAAATGACTGGGAGCTCCATCATTATACTTAGCCTTCTGTGAACAGACGATTTACCTGAGATTATTTATTGAACCAGTATTTTAATCTTTACTGGATCAATTTTATGAAAAATAATGCTTTTGTATTCTAGTATGAAATTTGTTAACTGTAAAAGAAAAAAGAGTTAACTGCTATTTATCTTGTTCTCTGTCCTGCTTGCAGTAAGTAGTCATTTGAGTTCTTTGTTTAGTCTTGAATAGAAATGATTTTCAGTTATCCATTCAAATATGGACGATGTAAGTGCATCAGTAAAATTGTCTATCATCAACAACGGGGGAAACATACAGTCATACAGATTACACCCAAGTGCCAGATGTTATTTAAAAAGATGATTTATTTGTACCATTAGCTAAGTAGGAATACCTGATCTCCATCTTCGTTAAATAGGTGGTTGGACTCTCCATATGCTTTCCAGTTTCCAATAAGCTCGTGCTGTCTTCATTTATAAATTCTGGCTATTCACTAGTTGTTGTATTTACAGTCTTATAGTTTTGTTTTAGTCATCATATGGAAGTATTCTCTGCAGTTATTACCACTAAATTTTTGTAACTGTTGCTACAGCTTGAAGATATAGTTTGGGATGATTTTTGCCAGAGTGATGATCATATAGTGCCCCATCCTGGTGACGAACAGGCCAATGAAAATCCCTTTCAAGATAGTAGGCTTAAGAGACCTCACCTGGAAGTAACTGGTATTTCAAATAATTCTGGAGATAGATCTGCCACTACAAATATTGGTCAGGATAAAGATCATGGAGACTTTTCAAATTTAAGTAAGCGAAGGAACACAATGTTGGAAAAAGACTCGTCCATCACACCCAATGCTGTCTTCCTTTCTTCCTCTGATAGTGACTCAGTCAAAGAAGTAGTATCTGAAAATGCCAAAACATCAGGTCATGGCTTCAAAAGCAATAATACAGACACTAGTGGTAGTGAGTTTGGTGTAGATGATCTCGTTCTTAATGACAAAAGCTCTGTGGTTGATGGCAACTCTTACAGTTATACACTTGGTGACATTTCTCAAACAGACAATGATCTCAATTTCTTTGACAATAATCCTGAGGACAAAGATTCCAGTGATTTCTTGTATTGCGGTTTGCCTGAAATTGGAAATTTTGAGGACGTTGACAGGATATTTAGGTAACCACGCACCATCTCTCAACGGAGTTTATATACTTTTTACATTCTTATTATATAACTATATTCTCAATTGTGGCATTCTTGCAGAAGTTGTAATTCGACATTTGCACTTGGTGCTGATAACGAAGATGAATTGTGTTGGTTTTCATCACCAGATGCTCTAGGAGGGTCTGAAGACGTGCCAAAATCAGATTTTAAGTTTTCATGTTCCCAGTCAAATGCGTTGAAAAATACATCAGAGAAACATGACTTCTTGATGCAAAATGCTAGCTATTCCGTGAACGATTCTGCATTTAAAAGTGGTGCGATTAGACACAAAGGTGGTTCTTGGCCCTCAGAGATTGATGAATCTGTTAAGCATCTGGCTTTTGTGAATGGACCTTCTAGCTCAGATAGCAAAGATAAATTTATGCCTAAAGGACAGGTCAGTGCATGCTACTGTTAATTGAAAAAACGCTTTTATCCTTTTTAAAGAAATTTAACCGAGAAACTCTTAATTAATTTGGAATCAAAATTCAGCAATGTGAGGTGATTGTTTTGCCGTGAGTAGGACTTACTGGTATAGGTCACCACAAGATTTCAACTAAAAACCCTTCCAAAATGGAATGGTATGCGAAACTTGATGGATTATTACCTCTGAAGGGATTCAATATCCTTTAATATTTCACATGCTTATTTCTGAGTCCTGGTAGTAAGTCAGTAATTGGTTAAAATTTTGTTAATTTTGGGGACAGTATTTTTTTCCGTAAAGTAAGCACCTCATGGGATGATATTTGGAGGTACGTGTATTAAACCTCTATGCAGTCTAAATATGCATGTCAAAGTTCAAGATGGTCTATCACTATAAATATTTGTGAAACAGTAATAATGGATTTGATAACTTGGCAGGTCCATGAGAATAAAAAGCAGTCAAAACACCGAAACCAGTCTGGCGGAAAAAGAAAAGAACATTACTATGGAAATGGCAGTTCTTTTAATTATAATAGTAACATGCCAAATGAAGTCATGCAGCTTGATTTGGGAGCCACATCTAATCGAAGTTTCACATCCACGGGTATTCAACAGCAACAGCAATCACTGGATCCAGATTCCTCTGGACACCTTCAGAAGACTGTTCCTTTCGTGCATTCTGATAATAGTCACCTATCAGATCAGACTTCAGTGCATCCAACTGTATCGGCTATAAAATCTGAGAATAATTATTTAACACCTCTTTCTCAAAGGAAGTTATCCTATGCATCCAGTCTAGTGCAATCGGTGGAGAATCCTCATGATCCTTCTTCTGTTTCAGTAGAGTCACAAGTACGTCTTTCTGGAGATAAATTTGAAAATCGCAGTGTTGATGGAGTCAGCATGGTTAAACCAGGGGAATTAGGTTCCTCAAATGTACTGGAGGGATCATCCATGAGTTCCGGTTTGGATGATGTTTCACAAGAAGCAGCTAGTTTTCGGCATCTTCAGCTTGTCACGGAACAGGTATAATGTTCTTTCCAAGATCTTATGTATATTCTTCGATTTATTTCTTTACAAATGTATCTACTGACATAACTTGATCCTGAGAATCATAATTTATTTCTCCCATTTTATTGCTGACAAAAGAATGAGCTATATGTGAGTATTGTGATGGTCGTAAAGAGATTCAACCAGATTTTTTTCCCTTCAGGATTATCAATAAAAAGTTTGAACTCTTAGATGGCATGCTATGTACTCACCTTCAGAAAATTTGTATGCTTGACTTAATGCCCGACTATATGTGAGCAGCTTCTTTTGTGTATGCATTTTCGAGGCAATGGAGACACTACAAGAACAATTAAATGTGCATGTATAGTCCTAAGGTTTTTCTTCTTTTTTTTCCTTTTTATTTTTTTTTAAAAAAGCAACACACCAACTCAGCCTCAATGGATTTTCAAGCTCCACTAGGGAAGGCTGATGGGGTGTTTGGATTCCGCGGTCGTAAATGAATGAAATCAAACTCACGAGAACAAGAGGAAGGGTTGCAAGTTCTAATAAAGTTAGTTTGAGCAGTTTTACTTGCCTGAATACAAAGAGAACTTGAAATACTTACTCAGCATATGAGAGCAATTTTATCTTCTGTGGAGAAGATCGCGACTCTCTCCAAGTGCACGTAACTTCCCCATCGCTGAAATACATCAAGTGACATGCTAATTAAATTCAAATAAAAGTTTAATGGTATGAAAAGTTACAGGTCAGGTTGATTAAAAAGACAAAGGAAAATGCGTTGAGATAGTTTTTAGAGTTTCATAAGGTTTGTGTTCTTACATACTGTGAAAGCAGCGATTTTACGGTGTTCATGTCCTCTTACATATATATGACTACCTTGAAAATGATTGTGGTTAACGTCTTTGGTTTAGTTGGACTTGAGGACCAAGCTATGCATAAGGGATAGTCTGTACCGTTTGGCTCGGAGTGCCGAACAAAGACATAACCATGCAAACCCCAGTAATAGTTGGGGAGATGACAGAGATACCAATGGAGCACTGATGGCTGAAGGAACAAACAAGTATGTCATTTCATCGATTTCATTGTTATCTGAATTTGTTTTTGTTAACCCTTTTTTAAGATGAAATACTGTTCTAAGTCCTTGGTAATGTTACACAGTGCGCGAGTTTCAACTGACCTAGATGGGGAAACCATTATTTCTGCTGAATGAACCACTGTTATAGACTAACGTAAATAAATAAACGTGCTCTCTCTAGCACTTCAAATTTTATATTAGATGTTCAATAGTTTAGGAACCAAGTGTTAGCGCCACCAGTTTATGAAAATTGTGCACTTATTGTGCCTTGTCATGTGAAAATGAGTCCAACCTACACGAGTGGATGTTAAATTTAAAGAACTAAACGTGTTCTCTCTTTAACAGTTTAAATAAGGTGCTTGAACAACCACTGAGAAGCCCTTTGTTTTCTAGACGGGATTCCTCAACCTGTTTTGACCTCATCTGTTGACTTCTATCTTAGGTCCGCTGGATTTATGGATATGGAAACCGATACAAATCCTGTAGATCGCTCGGTTGCGCACTTGCTGTTCCACAGGCCCTCAGACTTGTCTGTGAAACCTGCCCATGATTCATTGGCTTTCAAGTCACCTAGCACGGTAAGGTTTTCGAAGCATGCAAATTGATCCCAAAGCTGTGCATGATCAGACTTTTCAATTTCTTGACGGAACTTAGTTAGCCTATGTATCATGTATTGATGTCTCTTGAACAGGTTCATGGATCTATAAATAACCCCCATGTAGTGCCTCAGACAGTACTTAACCATGAAGAAAGCGCTGATGAAACAGAGAAAAAGGCTGATTGCTGATTACACCTAAGAAACAGCTTCAGCGAAATATATGATGCCCTTTTGAAGACACCTTGTTTATGATTATGTATCAAATATTCAATCCACTTATAGATACCTAATTTGTTACGTTACTCTAATTTGTATCCTCGAGAGTATAGTTTGCAATCTATCACGGTGCGAATCATTGTATTAGTTTCTGCTTAAGCTATTTAACTTTCCACATTTAACTGATTTCCAGTGACCTGCAACCTCTGGGACGCAATGAACCAGTTGCTTGATGGTGAACAAGGTATCTGCCTCCCTCCCTCCCTCCCTCCCCCTCTCATTTTTGGTCTTGTTTGATTTTGATTTTGTGAAAAGTGATTTTTTTTGGAGAATGTGGTTAAAAAGTGGAAAAAGTTATTGGTCCAAGTGCAAAATTGGAGAATATATGATTGAAAATGAGTTTGAGAAAAAGTGAAAAATCAAAATCAAATATGAATGATGTGTCTTTCTGGTTAACTTTTTAAACTTGGATAACTCATGATGTTCAAAAGAGTAATATTGCGCATTTGCAAATATGCAATTCGTCTTTTTGGCCATATTGAGGGATGCATATTTGGCGCATTTTTAGGTACATCTATTTTTTCACGAGACAGAAAAAATATTGATTTTGTTTTTGCACTTAGGAAGCGCTTTGTGTACATATCTATGGCCATATAGTATAGTCATGCTAGTATATACCCATCTCAATGATAGATAGTCATCTCGTATGGCTTGTTATGCCAGTTTTTTTCCCCATTATCGTTGGTTTTTATTTCAAATTCAACCAAGCTAGGATATTGATTTGTTTTTGCTCTACAATTCAAACTGATTGACGGATCCCAACCTCACTGGTTTGGGTTGGTTTTTGTAATAAAGGGTGGGTTCGGGTTTGATAGTAAAATTTAGGTTGGGTTAGGCGGGGTTATGGTTGCGAGTTAACCAAAAAATTTATTTACAAAATTGATTGAATCCTGATTCACAATTTCAGTCATCTTTCTTCTTGCTTCTCAACACCTACTCCAACCAACCAATCACCGTTTCCGTTTTCTACTGATACATGAAGGATGATTGTCTTCGCTTCAAGCTCCGTCATGTCAGAATCCAAAAATCACCGACATCATTGGATGGGACAATGGTCCTCTATAGTCCTTTATTTTTCTCGAATTCGTCGCTTATTTCGAGGCGATTTTGCTTGAAGTCAACCCTACAATTAGGTTTCTTCTGATGCTCGCAATTATGTCTTCTAGTATCATGATGTTTATTATGGTGGTGATGTTGCAATTGGGGTACTTGATTTTCAAGGGCAAATATGAGGATGAGGTGGAGGAGGTGGTGGTGGTGGTGGTGGCGGCGGCGGAGGAGGAGAATTCATGTGAATGTTTTTGAATCTTGGAAAGTCAAAAGTCGATCGGCCAATTCAAACCAAATCTATTCGAGATTGATTGGGTCGGGTTGGGTTTCAATCTTTGATAGGTTCGTTTGGTTTAATTTTTTATCAAATCAAACATATTGGGTTAAGTTCAAGTTTGGGTTGGGTCCAAAATCGATCCAACTCAATGTATTAATTTGTGACCAATAAAAGTAATCTGTAATCTATAATTTGATATTTTGTGACCATAAAAGAAGTGTAACTTATAAATTTCGTGATTTGTGATTGATGAACAAATTGTGACTTTTAAATTTTTAATTTGTGATCAATGAACTAATTGTGATATATAAGATTTTTGAATTGTGACCAAATTTTGGGGGTGTTTTGATACCCATTTTAGTAGAAAATGTGTTTTTGAATAGTGATTGATGGAAGAATGCGTGATTAAAAAGTAAGGAGAATTTTTAGGTTTATGTGTAATATTATTTTATTGATAGAATGTGTAGTTGAAATGAAGAAAGAGAAAAAGAATGAGAATGAGAATGGAAAAAAAAAGGTGTCAAACATAGGAATATAACTAGTCCCACTCCACCCCATTGTCATTCCTATAGGAGAATCGCTAATNATAGAATGTGTAGTTGAAATGAAGAAAGAGAAAAAGAATGAGAATGAGAAAAAAAATGGGTGCCAAACGGGGGCTTCATTTATATGTGACCTTTATATATTTATTAATAAAACATATAATTAATTAATTAATTAAATCATAAATAAAATTTAATGAATACCCAATTTTTGAAATTGAAAACCTATATCCCTAAATTTTGAAATAACATTTACTAAAAACCTGATTTATGCATTGTTCCCATTTTTTATTTTAAATTATAGATGGGCTTGGAATTCCTAATAACTAAATAAGACATGACATATTATGTAATACTATAAATTTTTTGGGCAAACGTGATTAAAATGATATGTAGCCACTGTTTAGTGGGGGAATAAAATTAGATTTTTATTAAATTTTGATAAAAGTTTGTACACATTAATTGAGTGATTTATTATTTTTTATGTGTGATTTAGGAAAATAATATTCCTTTGAAACTTGAAATTACATTACAGTTTCTATATTTAGAATATGTTGGAAGTTATAAGTAATTGAGAAATACATCAAAACACAGACAATTAGTACATGGTTAGGATATCCGTGGCTGATCTTGTTCATCCTCGACCTTTTTGTAACAGTTGCGCTACTCGTCCTACAAATCGAGTGAAAAACAGGATGACGTGGAAAATGTATGTTTAAATAAAAAAGAACAACAAAACAAAAATTGAAAATTCACTGAAGCAAACCCAGACTCCACAAACCCAAATCGAAGCCATCCCCAAATTTGAAACCCTACCCATAGCTCATCATCTGGAAATCGGCAAGTTGAATCTCAAAATTGCTATTCCCAATCACAAGTCACCATCTTCGGCCACACTTGGTGTCGAAATTTTGTCACGCCGCACGACTGTCAAAACACGCGGCGTTGCTCGACCTACCATATCCGAACGTCGTTGCCTGTGTGAAAGGCGTCGCTGTCCGGAGGTTATTCGAAGAAATTACCGCCATCTCTTCAGCCCAACAGCGTGTTCTCGTTACCGATTTTCAACAATTTTACAACATAGCCTTCTTTGTGAATCGTTGTTAAGCTCTACCCAGGTAGAATGTTCTCTATTTTATCATTTTATCATAAATTGATTCTCCAGTGTGATGGTGTGGATGAAATGGGGCAACATGCCATTGATTTTGCTTGGCATTGTACTGTAATTGATGAGTTTCAGTGAACGTTACGATCCGGGCTGAAAAGTAATTGCGCAAGTGGATGCCAAAGGGAAGCAGTTAGCTGGATTATTTCACGTTTGTATGTATGCATATGTTTTGTAGTGGCGCAAAAACCCAATGTAACATTATTTTGTGTATGAACTCTTATGCTTGGTTAATGAGACTTATGGTTTCAAATGAGTCTCTGTTTCTCCCTTATTTATGCCCATGTATAGGTGATAGGTCAAATGGTTTCATGCCTAATGAGGCTTATAGTTTTGAAGTAGTCCGTGTTTTTGCCTGAGGTTTCATGCATGACGACAAACAGGGATTTACAATATATAAAGTGGCTATCATGCAATGTTATACTTTCTGTTGCAATGAAGTGAAACGAGTTGGTTTTCTTCATAACGTAGTTTATGTTTGAGCGTCAGAATGTTTAAGACATTTCTGGCTATACTCGTCAAATTTTTATGTTCTTTCACTTCTGGTTTAAGACCTTTCTGCAGATTCTTTATTGCTCAACTTTGTTTCCATTGAGTTTGCTGGTATTTGGCAATAGGAAAACGGATAGGAAAAGTGCTATACTGCCATTGTAAAACCAGAATAAGAAACCTATCGAAAGGAATAGTGCAATTGTAAAACCAACATAATGATAAGGGTAAACCAATGACCAAACCAACAATCTGGATAAAATGCATTAACTTAATGGTTAACATTGTTGCACAAACTTTACAAACTGTGATCACAAAGTTCAATCACAAGAAACCATTGATGCCAACTGAAGAAGTAGACAACGTGACCATCTGCAGGGGCAAATGAAGCTTAGAAGGGATTGCAAAAGGAAAGGGCTGAATTGATTCTGAGCTCCTATTAGTTGAACATGTTATGCACAAACTTATCGAAGGGTTTTATTTTTATTTTGTTCGTATGAGTGAAGTATGTAGTTGTTAGCGGATTATGGATGAAAACAATGTAACTTTTACCATTTTCTTATGCTAACGTCAGTTTGTTATTGCTGTTGTTCATTATTCCATTTGATAATGTTTTAACGGCAACGTATTTTTTACCAGTTTCTTATGCTAATATGAATTACATCAAAATGGGTTACTGCATTCATTCACTTGCAATAGATAATTTCAAATAGGAATTACATGAAAATAGGTTAACTGCTATCACTTGCTATAGATAATGTCAACGAGAAATTACATCAAAATAGAGTCACTGCTATCACTTGCTATAGCTAATTACAGGCAAATGGATTTGTTTAATATATAATTACATTAAACAACATAATGGCTCCATCTTGGTTTTTCTTCATCGAAGATGTCAGCCAGAGGAGATATCAGAACGCTGCTGACTCCAATCTGCAACATAATCACAAAAATGCATAAAGGCCGATACGGGGAGGGAGGGAGAAAGGATTAATGAGGGAAGGGTACAAACATGAATCTGTTACCATTAAAGGAGCAACTTCAAACCAAGAAACAATTGCAAAACCTTTGATTAGATAAGATGGAATTCACCTATGACAAGGAGCAACTTCAAACGCAAACCAACAAACAACTGGAAAATGAAATTCATGTAAGTTACAGTTAGGATATGTATTGAACTTGTGGACTCAAGCCTTCTCAACATTCAATGCCATCTTACACTATTTATCCCGTGTAATAACTTAAATTGTATTGATAAGTACATATTAAAAGGGCATATCTGTTTTCAGTCATATTACATGATTGAATGTTCAAGAATTTCTACTAATAAACTCTAATTATTTCCACCATTTTCTATACAGAATCCAGAGATGGACATGCTGTGAATTTGCAAATTTCATAGAGATATAGGAAGTTCAGAAACAAAAATATATTTCAACATCATTTGATAGACTGTTAAACAAAATTAGTGACATCAGCCATCAACATAAAACAAATACTATCAATTAAGTAATTATTTGAATTGAAGTGTATTCAGTCTAAGTGGAATCAAAGTCCGAGTACTTTTTCATATTCGAAACTTCTCCCAAGTTTTCAACCTTTTTTTAGTTAATTTTTAGTTAGAAATGGTATAATCTGGTTCAGGCTAATATCCTACTTTCTTGGGTCTTCAGAGACCTGGCATACTGATGTGGTTCCTCAAAATGATAGAAGGAACTATTTTCGAAAGGAATTTAATGTCCAGTTTTTTTCTTGGCATGACAATAACATCAATTATTCTCACCTTACAAGGAAGATGCTATATCGACCATCAATCATGAGTACCAAGATCAAGGACGCAGAACTTAACAATGTTGAAGCAGTCAGGCAGGCAGCCAATATAAAAATAAAATCTGTAGAGGTTTCAAATGAGTTATTAAACAAGTCAAGTAGAAGGAAACAAGGCAGACAGCCAAGAAAGTCCTTATTCTCGAGGACATAGCTGTTGGGAATCTACTTATGCATGCGCAGCGGAATTAAAACAATTTTCGATTCCCAAACAAGGATTCGCATTGTGTTTAGATAGAAACTGTGTTTAGGATAATACATTTGATAAATTTTGCAAACTCTTTTGCTGATTCACGAACTCCAATACTTTTTCTTTATCTTGAACGATCACGAACTGCAATCCAAGCTGTCCAATTGTCCAGCCTCCAATGGTGATCCACACAGAGAACAAGAATGGTGGCTAGGGTTTCTTTTCTCGTG
>CAIGRS010206516.1:0-13526 GCA_903798395.1 Fraxinus floribunda | reverse complement strand
AGATTGGAGCACTTAGGACCCACCAATTTTGGTCAGACAGCAAAATTAATTTCTCCATCTCCGCCCAAACATGTACTAACATTGTAAGAAACTCCCCACTCAATCCTCCACCACCACTTTCACCGCGCCTATTCCCAATTCCCCTTCCATTCTCCGTCCTAAACACATCCATTTTCCATTTCCGCCCTCGCCCTCGCCCCCACCCCCACTCCCAATTCCCACCAAATCCTACTCTTCTACTTAGACTCCCTTGGCATAGAGATCGGATTTACATTCTTTGTCGTTGTGCACCGAAAACCCACCCAAAACTGTCCCAACCTACATGAAGACCTATTCTCCAATTACCATTCACTCAACCNATTTCCGCCCCCACCCCCACTCCCAATTCCCACCAAATCCTACTCTTCTACTTAGACTCCCTTGGCATAGAGATCGGATTTACATTCTTTGTCGTTGTGCACCGAAAACCCACCGAAAACTGTCCCAACCTACATGAAGACCTGTTCTCCAATTACCATTCACTCAACCCAAAAATTAAACAAATTTATAAGCAATCAATTGTGAAACTACAATTCGAATAGGAGCAGTTGGAGTCATCCCACTTCTGATTGATTTACTCTGTCGAGGGACTCCAAGAGGAAAGAGAGATGCAGCGATTGCTATATTTAATGTTTTAATCTATCAAGGAAACAAGGTGAGGGTCGTAAGGGCGAGAACTGTACCACCACTTATTAAGAACCTTTTAATGGTTTTGTAAAGGGAAAAATGGTGGCTTTTGAGATTGGGATTTCAAGTTTTCAAATTATATTTTTTCTAGGTGGGTTAGGTTACAGGATGTTGTGTTGACAGGAGAGTACACACAAATTTTGAATGTGTTGGCGATGTTTTTTCTGTTATCTGAAAATCTAAGTGGGATTAGTTCTTTAACCCGGTGGTGGCGATGGTGAAGGAAGGGGGAGAAAGAAAGAGATTTTTTTTCCTAATTTATTTAGGATTCATTTGTACTTTTTTAAAAAAAATATTGGGAATATGGTTGTAATTAATTTTTTTATTTTTCATTTTATTTTATTTTTATTTCATTTGAATATGAGGGTAAAATTGTCATTTTATTGGAAATTGTTGAAAATGACCTTTTGCGCAATGAAAGATGGAAGGTAAGGATGAAGATGCCAAAAAATGAAAGTATGGACATTTGCACAATGACATTAAAAGGTATGGACGTTTTGTGCTATTTACCCTTATTTTTTCCCCCGAAATTTCTGTGCGTGACACGTGGATTCTTCAGAAGGGCGATTGACAGTTGACAGTTAAACTACTTATCCAAACGGGTTGTGTGTGTTGAAGACACAACTTTTCAGCTGTTATATCTTTTGAACACAACCTTTCAACTTCTATATATATGCAACATTCCCCGATTTCCATTCACTCCAAAATCAATATGGATTTTATTCTTCTTCCAAAATTATTTTTTCATCCCTACATTATTCATATTTTGCAATCCAACCTCTAAAAATTATTTTCGTGCATCTTAGTCCTCCAATTTTTAGAGAGATCAAAAACATGAATAGGTTCGTCGGGTCTTATAATTTGTATTACTACTATTATAAGTCGAAGTTGTTGTATTTTGGACGACGAGTGTCGGAATATAGTAAGCACCAGTAAAGGGCATTATTGTCTCAAGGAGAAAAAGTCGAGATATTGCCTCGACCATTAAAACTTTATAACATTCATTGTGCACAACGTTACTATGCCCGAATATCATTATTTGCCAACTTATATTTCATTCATGTGGCTCTCCTCTTCTCCTATCCTTTTATTACAATACTTTCTCTAAACTATTATATAATAAATTTTAACATTTATGGTGTATTTGATGGATATTATTGAGAAAATAATGTATTTGAATAGTGATATGATTGGAAATACGTGATTAAAAAATAAGAAAAAGTTATTACTGTGATGTAAAATATTATTTTATTGAAAAATATGTGGTTGAAAATGACTTTTTAAAGAATGTGCAATTAGTCTACAAGTACAGAAAGTTTTTACAAAATTTGTACAGAAATTCAAAATCAACAATACAGATTCAAAGTTGAAAAAAAAACACACACACACACACACAAATGCACACAGCAGCATCCTGTAAGAATTCGGTAAATATTCCATGTACTCGAGGAATATTTCAAGAATGTGCAAACATGTGACTTTGTGTCACCCATAATACCATGTTTTTCATTAATTGGCAGATTTTGCCCAAATCTTTCATTTGTGTCACCCACAGTACCAAACATTTCAAAATGTCGCAGTTAAATTCCAAATGGATGATTCTTGTTGGTTTGACCGTTAGTTGAGACTTTGACAATAATTTTGACTAATTTTAAAAGATTAAAATAGTAACAATACATTTTTTTATAATAAAATAACCAAAATCAAATAATTAAAATTAAAAACCCATTTCCACCCCCACCCCCACCTCATTTTTTTAACCTTTTGATTTTGATTATTTGCAATTTTAGAACATATTAGCAATTTTGGTTTAGTGCTTAAAAGTTAAAAGCACAGTAGCCTCCGCACTTTGTTTTCGCTTATAAGTTTTGAATTTGACTAAATAAAAATAAAATTGTGCCTTCTTTATTTCTAAATTAAATTCTAATCAATATTATAATATAAAATCAATTTTCAGCATTCGATTGAAGCAACTAGAATTTAAACGTTCGATTCATGACACTTTCAAGAGTCAACTAACTTCATTGTCATGTTCATGTATTTCACGCTTTCGCCTATTTTATTATGGAATTGCTTGATCTCATAGCAATACGATGCAACTGAAGACGAATTTTTTAGCCCTATTTGATATCATTATTTTGAAAAAATGAAATTTTGAATACTATTTTTTTGAAAAATATATGGTTAAAACGTATAAAAAATATAAAAAATATTGAAGTTACGTACAATATTTTATTGTATAAATATGATTAAAAATAAATATAAAAATTTTAAAATTTTAAAATAATAATTGTCAAACGGGGGGAGCTTATATCTAGGGGCAATTTGACATGATTTTTACTTCCGTTTTAGATCTTTTCGTTAAAAAGAAAAGAAGAAGAAAAAAACATTATTCAAACGGATTCAAAAGGAACTTAGCTCAAAAAATAAATTAATTTTGCACATATAAAAGCGTGTTCATTCAAAAAATAATATAGAAAAATTTTAAATTTTGGTACTAAGGAGATAATTGCAAGTCACATAAAACAATTACAAAAACAATCCATCAAGACTGTGACTAACTAATAGTTCTTAACAACCAAACAGATTATTAAATCATTCTGGTAATTACGTTTGATGCAACTAACAAACACTTAAGAATCTTTGACTCCATATTTGGAAAAAATATATAAAGAAAAAGAAGAAAAAAATGGAATTAATACTACCAAATTCTTGAAAATGCAGATTCAATAATCATATACAAGTTTTTTTTTTAACATTGATGCGCCTTCTTCCTCGACAATTCTTCGTTCACTAAGACAAGAAATTTGAAGAAGGATTGAAGGAATACAGTTAATAATTAAATGGAAGAAGGGCGGCCGTACAAGATGATTATACTACTTCACTAATCTCACCTTCCCTGCATACACCCACATCGATCGCCATTCTTTTGTTCTTCAAATCCATGACTCGGCAACAGTTCCTTCTTGGAGACTGCCACAGAACAATACAAAATGAATTAAATGGAAGGTAAATATAAATCCAAGTTTACTTAGCCATCAATCAAGGCCTAATTTTGTAGTTATCTGGCTATCGAATGTATTGTTTATAAGGTTTTTTGTGTCGAACCACCTCATATCAAATTATAAAATATATCAGAAAGGACAAATTTCTTAAACTAAATCTCCAACACTCCCTCACATTCCATGTCTATTTTTTTTTTCCATCAAAAATCCTTTCGCATGCGTAGTTTCTATAAATGGGTGTCAGCTAGATTTGAATGCAGGATCTTTATTTGTTCTGCCCCGTCGGAAGACAAATTAAATAAACAAATAATTTGTCCTCTCTAGAGTTTTGGGGTTAATTTTCTAATTGGTACATTAGGAGCCTTACTAGCATGCATTTTCTTTCAGATTTAGAATCATAAAAATGATCAATATATGCAAAGAGGAAATACAGTCATGAAGCAAAACTAAAACTGCAATGCAGAATGATAATGGTGTAGAATGAACCAGTTAGGGAGGGAAATGGACTTACCCTATCCCAGAGATGTGGGTCAGGCTTCTTGTAAACCTCGACTCGATCAACTTTACAAGGATTGGCCATCTTCCATTTGCAGACGGGGTGAGAGACATTATGCCGATGGTACTCACTCACCGTTTGATTCGTCCGAGAATCCATTCTCGCGTTCAAGAAATAAAACACAAAGGGTTTCTGGCAGGGGTTTCTCATAACAGGCCTCGTGTTGAATGCATAAGCCGTGTAATCTGCTCTTTTATACCAGTTCAAGAAGGTCCTCGATGGCATCTCTATCTCCCGGGGTGACAACACCCCACGAAATATTTGAATGGCAAAGCCCCACGAAACCGAAACCGTCCAACCATTCACCTTGTCATAGCAAATAGATTGTTGCATTAGACCAGCTGAATCCAGTTTTAATGGAATTGCCAACCGCTGGAGAGCTTGGACTCGAGTAACACTGGGAAAGATCGGCTCCACCACGTCGAGGTGGTGCAATGACACCAATGGGGTGACAGGATGCGCGGCTAAGAGCCCAAATAGGTTCCCATACACATCATACTAATCGTGATCCACCAAGAAGAGACAACGTTAGAATTCTGTCATGACCTTAATGTTTGGTTAACTCAAAATGAAGTCATTTTCTTGAAAGTAACTATTATTAATGTCAAAATAAATTTATTATCTACAATAGGTTAAATCCACCAATGGCCATCCAACTTTATACTTAGTGTGGTCATAACCATCCAATTTGATTTTGTTTTACCATGATCACCCAACTTTATATTTAGTGTAACCTAAGCCACCCAATTTGATTTTATTTCACCATTATATTTATAAAATATAAGTTAAACGTTTATTTTAAAATAAGTTTTTTTATTTTTTTTAAGTAACTTTTTTAAAATAAATCTTTATTTTATTTTTTCAAAATAAGTTTTTATTTTTATTTTTTTTATTTATTTTTATATATAATGTAAAATTACCGTTTTACCCCTTTTAAAATTAATGAAAATGGTAAAAAGAAGTTGAGTGGTCATGGTAAATGTTATCGAAAATTGAGTGGTCATAGTGAAACGTTATATGAAATTAAATAACCTTGGTGAAATAAAATCAAATTGGGTGGTCACGGTGACACTAAGTATAAAGTTTGATGGCCATGGTGACACAAAATTAAATCATAGTAAAATCAAATATAAAGTTGGGTGGTCACAAGTGAATTTAACCCAATCTACAATCGATAACTTCTTATTTACTTATATGTATACTTTTTACGCTTAACCAAGCAGGCCCAATTCACCAATTTCCGACCATAAAACCAAGCATTAAGAATCAAACCAACCCCATTCCACTACCAACTTTTCCACAAAGCACTAGTCAAACAATAATGTAACCCATAATTATGTACATGTACAACTCAAACATATTCAACAACACCTGCCTGCCCTCCACCTCCACCCACACCCACCCCACCAACAAATTAATATCTATTTTTGAGTGGACCCCACATCTTTGGGTCTACTGGACCTCTTAGATTGTGGGTTTTTACAGAACAAAGTCAAAGTCTACCTATTTAGGTACGCGACACATGGAAACCAGTGATGAATACCAAGTATGTCCAAAATATCTTAAATTTGAAAGTAAAAAAATTCAAAAGCATATCAATTCTTCATTATTGAAGAGGGGACAACCTCCTGCTATATTAATGCAGGAAGAGCCCATAAATTTCCAGTACTATCTGCCCCAAAAGCAGTGTCGGCAAGGGAACAAAGAAAGCTCAACTAAATTGCAATTCACCGTCAAGAAACTAAGGTTCACTCACCGCTCACAACGTTAACATAGTACATGTATGGACTACCGACTACCTAATTTAATCTTGTACAGAATGATTACTCTATGAAGTTTGTAAAACAAACAGAAACTGGAACTAACTCACCTGGTGAAAACCGAGTTCTTTGGTGAGTGGAACGCCGAGTTCAGCCATACAAGCCTGCATTCTATCATCAGAACCATACAATCCAGGGTACCTCTGAATGCACCTATCCTGCATTTTCTCAAGAGCCTTGGCTAAAGGGTAGCTAATGGCAAATCCACCACCACCATAAGCCATTCCATAAGAGAAATAAATGTTCTGCAAATGGCTCTCACTCAAACTCCCAATGTAGTAATACTGATTATGATCATATTTGTTCAAAATCCTGACCAAATTATCAGTCACAAATACAGTATCATCATCTCCCATTACGAACCATCTCACATTCTCCATTCCCAATTTTAATGTCTCCGATACAATTCGAGAAATCCGAATGGCAGACCGGTGTCCCTGCTTGTTCTTGTAAGGAAAACGCGAAGTGTTGGCCGAGATTCTCAGTTCTGGGAGGCTCTCACTCTCATTGGGGTATTTTTTCAAACGGTTGTCGAGCCAAACTATGCCCCTCATTTCAGGTTTCCACCATAACTTTATGTACTCCTTCCGCTTTTCCCACAGCTTGGCCGACGCCCCAATGCCGAAAACTATGTGTTGCAATCCGGTTTTTGCAACACGTTCTTCTGATTTTATGCCCATTTGCAGAGGATAGATTGTGGTATTTTGGATCGAAACCAATTTTATGCTATTGTGTCGGAGAGTGAAAATATCTTCGTTACAACCGTGAGAAGAGGAAAGCAGCTTCAGTGAGTACACTAGATAAGTAGCGGAGACAAACACAATCAGCCATACCATTAGCCTAGGCAAGGCTCTACTCTGTATCACCGCCGGCGAAATAGGTGCCACCGATGGACTTCTCAAAGGATCCCATAAATTTTTTTCAGAATTATTCAGAGACACGGACACCTTCATTGTCCCCCACCCAAACCTCCACTTAAAAAAAACTCAAGAAAAAGGGATTTTATACTTCTCAACACAAGATTTGTTGAAATGGGTTACTGTGTTCAGATTTTTTCCTACTTAAATCTGAGTTTTTCTTAGGATAAATTGAGTAGAAACGAAGCAGATCTAGAAAATAGAAATCTGTGGTTCGGGATATTGTAGAAATAAAGATTGATGGAAGAGCATTAATGTTAATAAAGCAAAATCAAAGAAGAAATGGCAATGGAGAAGATCAGAAGGCAGAGCAAGCAATTGTGCCAGGTTGCTTCCCACTCTCCCCAATAGAGAGCTACCCAAGATAGTTTATAAGAGTAATCTATCCCCTAAATACCGCGTTTGTGTGTGTAATTTAGCCTTAAAATATGGGGCACTTACCAAAATACCCTTAAAATTATGAATGTTTTGAAAAATTATATGAAAAATTTTTAGAAAGTAAAAAATATTGTATAAAATAAAAGTGACTTTTTTTTTATTAAAATTGTCACTTTTTTTAAAAAATAGTGACACAAACTCAATAAAAGTGTCAAAATTAAAAAAAAATGATTATCTCTCAAAAAGTGATACAAACTCAAAAAAGTGACAAATACCAAAACTGTAATATCCATTTGTGCAGCACCAGTAATTATTATTTTTTTATCTTCTTAAAAAGTGACAAAACTTAAAAGGTGACAAAAAAAACTAAAAAAAGTGACAAAATTTTAAAAAGTGACACAATGTCATTTTTTAAAAATTGACGAGCAACTTCGACATTCCTAAATGTTAATGCATAAAATTAAGTAAATGAAAGTGTGACACTTTTTACAAAAATTTCAAAAAGTGACAAACACTCAAAAATTGCAAAACACTAACCCAAACCTTAGAATCAGTTTAATAAAGTGACGACTAAAAAAGTGAAAAAAAAAACACCGATCAAAACTTTGGAATTAATTCAATAAACGAAATATTTGCATCTATATCATTCTCGGACCTCAAAAAAGTGACACTTAGTGTCACTTTTTTTATTAAAAAATTATATGCAATGTCACTTTTATTTAAAAAAAAAAAATGGTGTTTGTCACTCAAAAAAGTGATAGGAATTTCAAAGTATTGATAAAAAAAAGTAAAAAACACTAAAAAGTGATAAAAATATTAATAAAAAGTGACAAACACTAAAAAAAGACACAAATTCAAAAAAGTGACGAATACTTAAAAAAGTGACAAGTTGGCAATTCTCATGTTGGTGCAACACAATTGAACTATTATTTGCCCGGTCGAGGCATGGCAGAATACCTTGTGCAATATATCAAATGTGACAAATGTGATAACATCACAATTCAGCTGGGAAATCACAGAATTTGCAATAATTAATAGTCTGTTGAGTATATGACAAATGTGATAACATCACAATTTAGCTGGAAAATCACAAAATTTGTAATAATTAATAGTCTGTTTAGTTTAAACTGAATTTATGCTTATGGTTCCAAATTCAAATCCTAGCCTCCCATCATTTTTTTCCAAAAAACAAGTAAATCCAAATACTTGTCAATCCCATTTAAACTTTTACAGACATTACACATAATGAAAATAACAATAAACTCAATTTACTTCCAAATCATCGTATTAATGCAGAAAAATATCACCATTTGGCACGAACAATTAGTTTCAGCGCAGATGGCTAGGGAGCAATACACGGTCCCTTGGTTGCAATTTTATACAATGCATAGAGCTGCAACTGCAAATCATTCAACACCTTCTGAGCTGCCTTATTGGCTGCAATAATCGCCACAAACACCGTTGCCAAATAAATTCCTCATCCAACTAAGTACTCTTTATTCCTTCCGAGTCATCATCACTGTCACCATGATTTTTTTTTCTCAACACGTTACTTCACCATATGATAGTTTCAAAAATTTAATTTATCAAATAGATATTCAAGGCACATAAACTTGCCAGTTTCCGAATCTAAAGTTGCGAAATGCAGAAATCTAACACAAAATTCACTGGATTTAACTCTCTGCCTGCTCCCTCGGCCTCCGGATTGCGCTCCGACAGTCACAGCACTAACAGTGTTCAATGTATAAGCACCACCGGCTTTGACTTTGCCACAGTCCTTGTACTCCCAAATACCCACAACCTCTCTTTATGGCATACTTTCCGCAGAACTCACAAAAATACTTGTTATGTTGACTAACTTCCATCTTCTTAATCTGCTTCCTCAAACTAGCACCATAATGGGTGCCATATTTCCCAACAATGCCTACCTTCTTGGTTCTCTTGGCCATCGCAAACGTTAGCGAGGAAAGTACTGAGAGTCGACGGCTCTTTTTCCTCAAAAAAACTCAGGTGACCAAGTCCAAAATTATTCAGGTTTGAATTTCGATTCGAGTGTAGAAGAATGGCTGATTCAGAGCTCTACACTCTTAATCCCTTCACTAATTTTGAAGCTCTGCACACTGTAGTATTTTACTGAAGAACCATTTACCAAAACTTGCATTATTCGCCACTAATTCAAAGGTGCTACTGAATATTGTTGAGTTCTCACCCAAAGCGAAGTTTTCAGTGATATTAATTGTAATGTAACAACCTAAAAACGAGCAATCATATTGGGTGAGTGGGTTTCCTTTGGGAGCATTCTGGGATTGGGACTGATATGAGTTTGGGGGGTTTGGGAACGTATTAAATACGTCGTTAAATGATTTAATTAGTTAATATGGTATTAATCAAATTAGTTAATTTTTTAGAGTATCTGGCCTAATTTGCCTTTAAAATATTGCACTATCTTGGGTAAAAAATTTAAAGGAATGACCATACCCATTTTACCTGGGCAAGACCTGATCAAACCCCTCAAAATCGTTCAAATCGAACCAATTCAACCGGTTTGGATCAATTTTTTTTTTTTGTTATTTTTACATGGATTGGATGGGTTGACTATGTAGACGAGTTGGGTTATGGGCTAATTCATGAAAATCGAATAAACCAACCTAACTCGACCCACAAACTTTAAAAAAATGAAAAAATAAAAGAAATAAAATAAAATGCCTAAAAAGTAAAATGAACTTAAAAAATATGAGTGGATAGTATAACTGTAATTACCTTGATGGATTTTAGAAGAGGAGCTCACTGTCCTTTCCACAATAAATGTAGTATACGTTTTCCATGTTATATTAACTAGATTTTGTTCTTTGTAGGCTCGGCTAATGAAAATTGAATAAGATAATAGATAATTTTATTTATTTATCTATTATTTAATCTTGTCTATCCGAATTTTAATTTTTGTTGACAAGTCATCTCAAACCGACCGACTCAACACAACCCGACCGATACTTAATTGGGTCAGGCTGGGCTGGTTTTCAACATTTACATAGATTGGGTTGGATTAAATTTTGATCAAACCGATCACGTTGGACTAGGTTTGAGTTGAAACAAAAATCGACCCAACTCAACCTATGTCCACCTCTAATTTTACCTCCAGTTTGAATGTTGAAAATTTGAAAATCTTACCATTTTAGGTTCTTCAATGTTTATTCATTTTTTCCATCTTCATCTCCATATTCAAGGTTTCTTCATATTATTTGGTTAAATTCGAATTTTTTTCTTATAATATTGATGGATAATGTGTTTTTGGCTTTAATATTAAGAGATTTAAACAAAAAAAAATTTATTATGTTGAAGAAATCCAAATTTTTAAAGAAATCACAGCATATTTTTTATTTGTTAATGAGGTCTAGGGGTCCGAGGTGTTGGGGTCCAGGGTCCAGGGAGTTTGAGTCGGGGGTCCTGGGGAGAAATCCTGGTTTTTAATTTTTAAATGAAGGGTATGTTTGTCTTTTAATGTTAAAAATATTATTGTAGTAAATAATTAGTAAGTTAAACCTACGTGTTGAATAGGGCGTTTGACGTGGTCACTTCAAAAATGTGGCCAATGTTGCTCAATCAATCTCGTCTCTGAGTTACGACATTATTTGTTGCCATGTTGGTAAATCATTATATAAATTATTATGTACATGTAACACAATCAATAGATCAATTGTTGTTTTTGAAAGGAACCTTTTTACATATACATCAAGATTGATGTAAATGTTTAAATGATGTCACGTGATGCTCTATCATTTGTTAATTTAAAATACGGTCAATTTTTCATCAAATCATTTCCCTTCAAATCATCTTTGGTATTGCTTCCAGGCGATGTCTTTTGTACAACTACCATAATTCTTTTGAAAGTTGAATATAAACGGTGCACTCTTTCCTAGTCCACATGGATTTACTCATTGGATCATTGGTTTGTCAGAAGGGCTGATTATGCAATTATAATGAGTAGTTATAGATCAACATCTTAGTTATGCAATACACGGGGGACTAGATTTGCAATTTTTACTAGTGCCCCTATCTACTTGTGTGCGCACTGGAATTATGCCGTTATTTGGGCTCCATTTTGTGAGAAAAAATGTATTTTTGAATAGTAATTTTTAAAGAATGTATAGTTAAAAATGAAAAAAAAAATCTTTATGTATAATATTACTTTATTGAAAAATGTGTATTTGTAAATTAGTTTTTAAAAAATGAATTTTTTTATAAATCGATGCTCAAACAATGGCTATTTATGTAATGTATGGTTCTAGACAGCAAAGCGGGATCCACGGGAAATAGGACAAAATAGCACGGGTAGCGTAGGTCACCTGACTCGGGTCGGTTCATAAATTAAATGTGACCGTTGAACAAATTCCAAAATTGGTTTACATTGGGTCCAATGTGTTTCACTTTTGATTGAAAATTTTTTTATTGATGATCATGGTTCTTTCTCATGTTAGTCAAATTTTAATGTCATCTAACTATTTTTATTTTTTTTTTTTTTTCATTTAACCATTTCGTAACCTTCACAATTAATATTAGCAGGGAGTTTAATGTATGAGTGCAAAGTTAGTTTGACATTTACTCGTCACTTAGAAATTTTATATTTTTAAACACCTATTTCTATAAAAGAATATGCATTCTTTATAAAAGACTATTTGTCAATCTTGCTTAGAGCATGTTTGACCAAGCTTAAAATTCAATTACAATTGAAAATGTGGTCGTTATTGAGTCTCACTCGTCTAATAAAAGTCAACAATAACGGCTAGTTTTTCAATTTAATTTATACCGAACACGTCCTTAAAGATTGTTTGTGATACTTACATTCTACCATTATTTCAAAAAATTGTTTGCTATAGTAAGATTCTCCACCACACATTCACCCAATAAAATATTCTACACACAAACCAATAAAATTATTTTAAATTTTAACCACATATTTTTCAACAAATATTATTCATTACACCATTTTTCTCCCAATAATGGGAGACAAACACGCCCTTAAGATTGATCAGTAGTTTAAAAACAAAACGATCAAACTTAAACAAAAACCCCGTTAAGATTTCTAGTGAATTTTTGTTTGCGTTTTTGAGCCTGTAAACTTGAAATAACACGACGAGCTAAGAACGTGAAATAAAAATTACAAGATTTGGAAGTGCATTTCACCATCTAGACCTTTAGCTTTTTTATAGTTGAGAAGTCTTGAAAATCATGACAACTTTTAAAATTGTTAAAAGTTGATTACGAGTGCCAACAAATTCATATACATATATCATATTGAAAGCATTACTATTTTACTTAATTTGGCAAATTTGTTCGAATCCTTGATATGGAAATGTCAGTTGAACTTGTGGTTTGATTTCTTGTCAACTTACTAATAATTTCTTGAAGAAAAGGCGCTTAAATTCAAGTAGATTGAAACTACTGAATAGTTTTTTTTTTTTTTTTTTTAATATTGTGACGTGTCAACCGTGGATAGGCGCAATTAGACAAACTGGGCACAATTAAAGTTGGTCGATCAGGTTTACCTGACTGAAAATGGTTAATTCTAATGCTGAATGTAGAAAACATTATTATTAAAAATATACTTTTAATTTTTTGGTTTTATTTATTTTTTATCCTATAAATTTAAATTTATAAATTATCTTTCCTTCTTAAAATTACTCTTAAACCTTAAAATTTTTGGTGATTTAGGGCAAAGGCCGTCAAACCTTGATACCAACTTGCTCGTAGAAGTCAATGGTGGTAAGAAAATATATACATTTTAGTATAATAATAAACCAACCGACAAGCTGAGGGAGGAAAAAGAGACACGTGGGAACACGTGTCAAGGAAAATAAAAGTGAAGGACAGGCAGTGGGCCTGTACAATTCTTTTTCTCAGGAACTAGTTTTTGCCACACGGATTTTATTCTTATCGAAGATATATTACTGTTGCATCAAGTTTTTGCTGGTTGTTGCTTTTAATTTGTTTAAGGCTGTTGAAGGTTTTCGTAATGAATTAGCGAATGAGTAAAATAATATTAGATGAAAAGATTCTTGTTATAAATATATAGTTTGTTGTTAAATGACTACTACGTATTGTTATTGAGATGAAAAGATTTAACAAA
>CAIGRS010206514.1:0-12201 GCA_903798395.1 Fraxinus floribunda | reverse complement strand
AATGAGAATGAGATTAAAAATGAGTGTCAAACAGATCTATTTCTATTGTTTTAGGCAATTAAGACATTATCTGTATATGTCAAACCTGGAACATGCATGGATCTTGACACTTACATCATATCAACATCATAATGGGTATGTTTTAATAAAAAATTGACTCAACAGATGAATTTCCACTCACATGGAGTGGACCCATGTATAAGATATTGAAAAAAAATTTGTTTCCATGCACTACAGTTATAACATTTTGAATTCCCACCCACATGAAGTGGACCCCATGTATAAAATTTTAAATTCCCACTCACATGGAGTGGACCCCATAATGTTCGTTTTAATACAACAGTTAGGCTACATATACAATTAATTTGACAGAAAGTTTAACATCTATTAAGGTGACATGCATTTTGACAATGAAATCATGAATATTCAAATTAAAGGCAAAAACATATACCACCTCATCGTCAACAAATGTGTAAAAATCATATGTACAAGTACTATGATAAATTGCCGTTTAATCGTCTTGTAAAAGAAAGACACTATGTATTTATAAACTTAGAAGGAAGGTCTTCCACATTACACGTGCATTGCATTCATCATTCGAGCTCAGATACGCCGTCGAGGGCCCATAATTGATCGAGCACGACATGTAGGCGCAAATATTGTCTTGTGCAGCAAAAGGGAAAGGGCGTGACATGAATAATCTACGACTTTCAAATATCACTTGTTGAAAGTGTGCATTATTAAAGAAGAATTTTCTCAATTTCGCTGCAAAAATTCAGAGGCTGCTAATAATTTTCATACAACAAAACAGAAGGAGAAAAGAAAAAACTGGGAAGTTTTGTCAGTTTTGGTGTACGATTCAAAGACTACAAATTAGATGGCGCAAAATAAATATGTACTGTCCATATCCTTAACCTTTCGTCCTATCTTTGATTTCAAACTATCTTTTTTTTCTTTTTAATTAATTTTGGTATTTATAAAAATAATGTTTTTATTTTTTTTTTCCCTCTTTTTGCACAAAGTGATCTCATCTTTATAATATTTTTGTCAAAAATAAATTTTTATTTTATACAAAATGGACAAGTTAATGCTGACAACTGAAAAAAATTGTCAATCCTATTATCTTTAAATTGTTAACAAAATAAATTAGACTTTATAATTTTAAACATAATATTACTAAATTTTGTATAGATTTTTTTAAAATAAAATTTCTGAAAAATAATATTTTTTTTTTTGAGAATTTATGGTAAAAAAAAAAAAATAGTTCCAATTTGGTATATTTTTAACAGATTTTAATAAAAATTGATAAAATATAGGATTGAAAGATCAAAATTAATTATTGATCAAAAATATCCATGATAAGATATATTAAACTATTAATTAGTATGCCCCCGGGGCACATTCAAATTGACAAAGGAATGGCATTGCTGGGCTTGCAACCTCAGCGTGGGGAGTTCGATTCCTGGTTGGAGCAGCTGACTGCTGAGTGATGTAATAATCAATATTGGTTGGAGCAGTTTGGTGATATAATAACCATGGAGGAAAGTTCTCTTGGGGTTAGGAGTATAAGGGGTGCTCGAACCCTGGTCAACTTGGGCATAACCCGCGGTTTACCTCCGCCAGTTATTGAGGGGCCGGTGGCTCGTGGTCCAGGAAATTAGTCTAGTTAACTTGAGATAGAGTACCAAAAAAAAATAAAAAATATATTAATTAGTATGCTTTCCGCCATTTCATCCAATCATAATTTTTAAACTATTTATTGTGGAGTTTCAATGTAATCTATCACGAACACAGGTTACATGATTTCTGGTTAATGCTTTTCAAAATGCTCCATTTTCCTCATTTACACAAATTTTATTCGATTTTTAATAATTACAATTTTGTTACCCAAACCCACTTTTTCTTATATATATATATACACACACACACACACACGTACTTATATGTATATCATACAGATATTTTCTTTTGTTTCCTATGATTTACAGTTGTCTGGCGTTGAATGGAAGGCGAGTTTTCCTTTTATTGAATTGATTTTGATATTTTCTGTTCAAGTGTATACTTTCACACTTGTTTTCATACATGTGCAGTAGATATTGAATAGAGATTGTCGTCCTTCATGGGAGTTTAGGTATCTGCACTGCAGTAAATACTATTCAAGTTTCTGAGAGTTAATTTTAATTTTTGATGACTATCAGTTCTGATGATTAACGTTGTTTCTTTTGTCTGGGTTTTCTGCGTGCATATATGTTTTCTTTTCTATGGTTTATTTGAATTATGAATTTTTTGACATCAAACATGACAAATAATTATTTGGCCGAGGTCTTGATGGAATGATAAAAATATTGGGAATCGATGTATATGGGTTTTCTATGCATGGATTGTTTATATGAATTATTTTGAATGCTTATACGAAATCTTATTTATGGTTAAAAAGTGATATTTCAATTTTTACCTTTCTGAATTGGGGAAATGATTCTGTAATAAAGAGAATACCTCTTAAATATCTTTATATTGCCAAGTGATTTGTAGATCAATAATTCTGTTTTTCGTGTGATGGAATTAATAAATTAGATCAATTGTATGAATTCAATTTGAAGCTTCATATTCATCGTGCTACTCACATCTTAAGAATTTTTTATTTTTTATTTTTTTAGGAGTAATTTTAGCTCAACATGTGCATGCATATACATCAACCTCGTATTATCCATGTGAATAAATCCATTATTTGTCTAGATTACTGAGAAATCTCTATCTCAACAGTTATCTTGAAATTCATCTAATTTTGCAATGATCGAAACTGAAAGGATCCTAAGTTTTTCCTCCTCTCAAGAACAATTCAGCTGATTTAACTTTTTCGTAGAGAAAGATTTTCACTAAAGACTTGGCTTTGTGGAGTTATTGTAGAAATTACTGATGTTGGGGTGAATTCACAGAATCTTAATTTCACTTAATTATTTAAAGCTCTCTAGATTACCTTTTCCTTATGGTAATGATTGTTGTGGTTAACTTAAGACCTCTTATTAGCATCAGATACTAACAGCATTAAAAATCCTGAATGATTGTTTGAGACATTTACCAGATACAATTTGGTAATGTTTCTCCTGCTTTCTTCCAAAAACTGAAAATTATCTGAAGATAAATAGATACTTTTGTCAATGTTTTACGAGGTTCGTTTTAGGAGGATCATGTTCCCTGTCTTCTTCATTAATTAATATGCAAGAGCGGAACCTAAATATCTTAGCTTTAAGGCATTCCAATTATCCAATGGACTATCAGCTGTATGTCTCTTACTGTTTTGTTGACAGTGGTGCTATTTGGAGAAAAAAATTGTTTACAAATATTTTGCAATTGCTGACCAAATGAGATTCTTTAATTATAATTTTTTTCCAAAATATATTTGTGAGTTGTGGTCTCACAAGTTTACATCTTGGAACAACTGCAGTGTTCTTGGGTGAAGACATATCTTGAGTTGATGAGAACTTACTGGAAGAAGAAAATGTCCGAGCCAGATTCAGATGTTGCTTCTTGGAATTTTTTCAATGTAGATCAAATCTTCAGTAATAATTATTATGGGACCAGCACTCAACATGATGTAGAAATCTCTGATGAACAATACATTGGAGACAGTCATTATGATTCAGAGTGTCGCAGCATTGGCAATGATGAGATTTATACACATGCTCTTCAAGAAGAATTATCACAATTATCAATTATAGAGGCTCCTGAATTATCAGATTATGGGGAAAAATCTTTTCAAGACTCCACTGTTGACCTGAGCCATAGCCCTTCAAGTAACTATTATATTGGTATGTTGCTTCTCATAATTACTGCCTGTTCCATCGTACGCTGAATCCTGTTATTAAACATATCAAATAAAAATAACAGAATTTGCAGGATATGAGGGTGGCCTAGGAGAGACTGACGACGGGCAAGATCATTCTTGTACTTTGGGAATTACAGATAAGTCTAAACTTGATGGAGAAGTCGAAAAGAGGTTATACCAGCTGAATCCAGTTCCTGTGAGTATATGTTCCATGAAGTCCTTTAATGTCTCATTGAAGTGTTTACTGGATACTTCATATTCTACTACAAATCCCACAGTTACCTTCGTGACTATGTCATATGGCTTTTTCTTGATCTGTTTTTCATTTGAGATACCAACATGATACAGTTTATGGTATTTTCTATATATTCTGATGTTGAAGGAGCAGATATATAAAATTTTTGAACTTGAGCAAGTGAGGGTTGGGTGCATAATACAGTTAGTCTTTTATTTCTGTTTGTCCGACTTTAATAACTACACTATGAGGAAAGTTTCCATATTTGAATATTACAATGATAGTGAGCAAGTGAGGGTTGGGTGCATAATACAGTTAGTCTTTTATTTCTGTTTGTCCGACTTTAATAACTACATTATGAGGAAAGTTTCCATATTTGAATATTACAATGATAGTAATATTGAGAGTGCTTCCATATGCGTAGTTGCCTTGTGAAATTTTAGGCCCCTTATCTGCATAGAAGTAAAAAATACTGTGAAATCAAGGACATCTTGATCTGTTTCTAAAAACAAACACATATGTTGTAAGTAATCATTGGGCTCAGAATATTCTTTGCACGTTGTATTTATAATTCATAAATTAATATTAGTGCCCTAACCCATGACAAGCTCTTCATGGTAGTATCGTAGAGAAGGAAAGGTGAAAACCTGAAACCTTTCAAGTTTCAACCACTAAATTCTCATCATTTATGATAATTAGAACTGAAGTCTTTTATCATTTTATACAGCACATTCCAAGAATTAATGAAGACATACCTTCTGTCGATGAAGCAACTTCAGACCATCAAAGGCTGTTGGATAGGTAATCGCTGCCCTCTTGTTCACACATTGAATGGGATTAAAATATGCGAATCAGACATATCTTGTATACTAGCACCCCTTTTTCCTCTTTCCTCCGTCCCCTTCAAGGATTTCTCTTGCTGTTAAAAGTTTTTCCCAACTCCATCTGAAAAAACTCCAGCTGTTGAACAGGTGGCCTAGTTATTCTTCACTTGGACCTGAAGAGGTTGCCTGGTGATACTCAAACGGCCAACCTCAGTTGGCACACTGCGCACACAGTGAGGGGACCTGGATCTTGTTTTTGTGAAGCATTTTACATCTGGAACTGGCTTAGTCATGATAGATTAATCACATAACTTCATCTTCACCTTTATATCATGCAGTTTTTTTTTTTTTTTTGTCGAATCATAGTCCAGCTATTGATATTCTAAGTATTGCCACAATATTTTCTTTTTATCTTCAATCGAATGGGATACACGATTGTTGGCAAAATTTCCTTTACTAAAGAGAGCAGGCATCCCACCCCTCAAATGAGACTCAAAGCCTTTATTAGCCTTAGTCTCTTGAAATATTAGTAATTGAATCTGTTTATTGTTATTTATACTACAACTTCTCCATGCGGTATAGCCTAGTTTTTGTTCTGTTAGATGGGAGTCACTCGTGCTTAATTCTAACCAACAATGCATATTATTCACGATTCACATGGATTATTTTGTATGACAAGACTTTGATTGCAGTGTTTGTCTTCATCAGACATAGAATATATAACCTTTGTTGTTCAGTTAATGGGCCGAGTCTTATGTTGGATGATTTTTTGGTTTCAGATTGCAGTTATATGACTTGGTTGAGCACAAAGTTCTAGGGGATGGAAACTGTCAAGTTAGTCTCCGCAACTGTTTCCTAGCTATTATAGTGCATTTTTCTATTTCAATTGTCTTGTTCCTTCATCTGCAAATTCATTGCAGCAAGTTAATTGCCTGTGTAGGAAGTCATTAATTTTAAGCTACCAGCAAAATAAAAACTCTATCTGGAAGAGCTGTTGTTTATTGATTGTTTTGTGACAAAGTTGTGACTAGCTAAAAGCATGCGCTAGCGAAAATTCCTCTTTTTTCGTGTTTCATCCCTTTCAAATTCTTATTACTCAAGGTTTGACTAATATTAAGAAGCAATGAAAATCATGGCTCGTCTTAGTTCAGTGAAGAAAGTTTCGAGGGCTTGCAAGATTTCATCTATCTTTATAGAAAATGAAGATGATGGATAATCCTTGAATCTTTGTGCTTGATCCTTGGTATTCTCTATTTTTTAGGTAGCTTAAGAATTAGTGCTTGAAATGAGAATTCCATTTTTCTGCAGAAATGAACCCCACTCTCTAGTACACAACAACATAGATATGTGTAATTGACAACTTTTCACTAAATGAATACTTCTGTTAATCTTTCTGGAAGTGGCAGTACTTGGTATATTTGATCTGAATGAAAAAAAATGGGGACAATGTTATCTTAGCGTCAGATCAAAAAGTTAGTGAGAGTTTTGTTTTTGGAGTTCCATTATTAATAACTATACTTGGATCGAGGTATATGCGTATTACTTAGTTGTTTTCCATGTCCATGCATGCCTACTGGTTGACCTGTTGACATAGGCAGTTCAACTAAATGTTCATTTCTAAGTTCTAACACCTCCAAGAATTTGGAAAATGTGTATGCATTGGCAGAGTTCCAATGTATCTCATGTTTTATCTAGGGATGACACAGAGGTGATTAGTTAACTTGGTAACCATGTCTTTAGACGATTGCTAGTGTGACTTGTTGCTTTGGGCATTCTTATTGGTTTTTTTGATCCTTGTATGCTTTCCACATTTCACTTGTTTGTTATTTTTTCTGCAATGTCAAATAAATTGTCATATGAATATATGTAGAATTGTCCTCTCTTCTGCTTTATAACAGGTTCTCAAAAATTTATATTTGACTTTTATATTTTAAATTATTTGAATTTTTTATTCCCTCCTTCCTTATTTACGCCCCTTTTCCTCCAGTTCCGTGCTTTATCAGATCAATTCTATCAGATGCCTGAGCACCACATATTTGTGAGACAGCAAGTTGTCCACCAGGTTGTTGCGGTTACCAAATTAAATTTTTGTTCAGGATTTCGTTATTCTCTGGCTGCATGCTTAGATTCATTCGATCCATTATCTAAACACTGACCTCTTTCTTTGTGTTGGATGGTCAGCTTAGAACTTGTCCAGAAATGTACAAGGGGTATGTTCCCATGGAATATGGTGAATATCTGGAGAGAATGTCCAGGTGCTATTTAAGTCTTTGGCTTGTTTTATTGTATAAATTGCTAACTATTATTTTCCCTATAAGCTCTATAAATTGAATTAAATGCTTAACTCTCAATATTTAATGAACTAGGAGCGGGGAGTGGGGCGATCATGTAACTCTTCAGGCTGCCGCAGATTCGGTATTGATTGCCACATCTCAAGCACTTCTTTTGTTTACTGAAAATAAATGTATGCGTTAGTAGAACTGACCTGTGTCCTTTTCTGCAGTATGGAGTAAAAGTTCTCGTCATAACTTCATTTGAGGACACATGTTACATTGAGATTCTTCCAAAGGACCCAAAGTCTAAAAGAGGTACTTTGTTTTGGCTTCTTAAGATTTTAGCATGTATTCTTTACGTGACAACAGAACGAAGGTATATTAACAGGTCAGGGACAAGGACAAAATTCAGAAACTAAATAATGAAGTCAGGCCATTTGTCGGTAGTTCTTGCCAATTGTTTATAAAATATTGCCTCAACTAGCATTTGATGGTGGAGATATTTGTGCTGTTCTCTCATTCATAATGTGCTCCACGCTGCAATGCCTTTTTCATCTATGTGGGAAAGGATATACCATTTGTCGAAACCATTTAGGCCACGAGGTGTTAGCCACTCGTGTGCGTTAACTTTTACCTCAAAAAGTGGGAAAGTCAGAAAACTCAAGTAGATTGGGTGACATAAATATCTGACTCAAATATAACTTTTTGGAGCAAAAGAGAGGACTTGACTACATGCTTAAATTTACAACAATATTCTAATCATAATATGTTAACTCACTTTGCATTGAGTGTTGCAATATCCTTGTACTTGAAAAATGCTCCTTCACTCTCAAATACTAAAATGATGGATCACATTGCGTGGAACTTTGCCAATTACTTGCAAGCCCTTAATTTGGTCTTCATTTGTTAATTTGGGGATGCACTTTATTATATATTAGATGTAGGGCTTATAATTTTGCTGAATCTTATTTTCCCCAATTGGAAAACATGTTTGCTATTATGTTTTGAAGTTATCGACTCCTTTTGGTTATGTATAATCTGATTTTTGTGAGTTTTCGCGCAGTCATATATTTGAGCTTTTGGGCTGAGGTACACTACAACTCGATCTATCCTCGGGGAGGTAAGCTTTCATTTTTATTTTTTCTACTTTTTTCTGTTTGGAATGCCTAGATAGACAACGAGAGAGCAGGATAGTCAAATGCAGCATTTTCGCAAGCAATTTATTTCTGTATTAACCTAGCTTCTGTGTTCCATGGTTACTCGCACAACTACTTACTAACATTTGTATTGACCTGAAGCACAACAATAAGCTTTATCCTTGTTTAACTTCACATCTTTTGCATTATGTTTAATTCGGCCCAAACTTGAATTCAGACTTCAAGCTCTGGAGTGTCGTTGTATAACGAAGTTTTATACTTGTTTCATGCACAGCTTTCTGCCAATGTCTCTACTAATCCCATAAAAACATTGTTGTTGTATTGAACAGATCTGCTTCCAAGTGATTTTTAGAAGAAAAGGTGATGGAACTTCAGAACAATCACTAGAAGTATACAAGAAAATACCCGGTTTGCTGGTTTTCTTGGAATTGAGAGTTTGTGTGGTACAGCTTAAAATTGAAAATATGGTCGTTATTGGGTCCCACTCGTCTAATAAAAGTTAACAATAACGACTAGTTTTTCAATTTTAATTTCTACCTAAGTTTGGCATGATATTATTGCATTTTTGTTATCTTTTCCTTAGGTTACCTAATCTATGCTGATATTATTTGTAGAAATTTTTCGATAACATATCAACTGTCTATAAGTCTTAAAGAAAAACAGAAAGAGAGAAGTTTGAATGATAGAATATTTCAAATACTGTACTTTTCATGTTGTGTTATTTGATCATCGAAGTGCAATTGCAAGCTTTTAGCGGAAGTGTGGCTGGTATACGGATAAAATTTGTTTTCTAACTTCTCAACGAATGATGTTTTATTTTGTTTTAATTTTTATTTTTTAAATGATACAAGCAATATTTCATGACGATCGTTCAATGTATCTATCAATATGAATAAAATAAGTATTCTCCTTATGGCTAAACATTTTTCTAGTTGAATTTACTCGATAGAAGCTATTATGGTCTAAAAGTTATCAGAAAATTTCATGAAAAGCAGCTAAGATGTTGCGATAATGTTACAATACAAGTCTACTAAACTAAATATAAAGCCCAAAAAACATAATGATGTTCAACAAGATATCGTAATCATCATATTTGAAAAACAAAACTATCGATTAAACAGAGAAAATAACCAACCATAATAATAAATCAATTGTTTATAATATCTAAACATAACAATTACATAAGCTTACCATTGTATATTGTTACAAATTCAATTTCTCGCATATACTCACACCAATTGTTGTCACACGTGATTCATAATCTCCATTGTCAAACNCGATTAAACAGAGAAAATAACCAACCATAATAATAAATCAATTGTTTATAATATCTAAACATAACAATTACATAAGCTTACCATTGTATATTGTTACAAATTCAATTTCTCGCATATACTCACACCAATTGTTGTCACACGTGATTCATAATCTCCATTGTCAAACAAATACATTCGTTATATCATCATAGTATTAGATACTAGATAGATAAGAGAATATTTAAAAATATGGTAATAGAAAATATAAATCACATGCCACAATTTTCATTGAATCATCAAATGCTTCCATTTCATCTAAATATTGGTACAGCACTATAGGTTCATTCTTAATTTGAAACCAATTCTTTCCGCATATACAAGCCTCAACTATCCTTGCACCTAATAAACTCCTAAAGGAATCAAGTATCTGACCTCCATTTAAGAATGCAGACTCAGAAGCAACTGTAGAAATTTGAATTCTGAAGAGGAAAAAGATTTTTGATAGATTATGTTAGGCTTGAGATTATTAGATATAAATTAGGATTATTTGGTAATAATAATATATATGTAATAGAAAATTATAAATTGAAAAAAATACACATAAATGATAAAACTATTGAATTTTGCATATTTAGATGAATTTTCAAAAAATTTCATTTTTTAATTTTTTAATTTTTATATATTTTTTCGCCGGTCTGATTTGGTTTTAAACCGCAATTAAAATTCTCAAACCTAAACAAAATCGTTTTTTACCGGTTTGATTTTGTTCAAAACCATTTCGTTGATGGTTTTAAACCGCAATTAAAATTCTCAAACCTAAACCAAACCGTTTTTGACCGGTTTGGTTTGGTTCAAAACCATTTCGTTGACGGGTCCACGTGGCACCAAACCGACGGTTTCTAAAATGCGATTTCGATTCGATTTTTCGGTTTGGCGGTTTTTGCTTACAGCCCTAGTATGATCTCTCCATCGGTTGTGTTCGAGTTCCAGAGTGAGCTGAAACACACGGGCTGCACATTGTTCCAGATAGGGTTGGCCGTGGGTTGGTTCGGTTCCAAAAATTTTCGGTATTTAATAAATGGAATCGTCGGGTCCAAATATAATTATGGAACCATTTGGGTTTGGTTCCGTTCGGTCCCGTTCTGGTATTTAACTTATGAAAAATCGCTCGATTCGATTTTGGTCCGGTTCGGTTCGAGACTTTTGTCCACCCCCTAGTTCTAGATTAGGGTTCTTGAGTTGTTCATGTAATATCTAAGTATTGTGAGTACTGAATATTGTAGGACTATCGTGATATAATTAGCTTAGAGATCGTAGAATTGATTGTGTACTGAGGCACATGCTTTCGAAATTTGCATCAAAGCCCTTTTTATTAATCTCCATATACGTTCAAATATGAAAGAATAGAAGAACAAAAATTCGAGAGTATTTTTTATGTTGTTGCATTTGAATTGGCTTATATTGGGTGTGATTGGGGCATTTGGGGTTAACATTAGTAAGGCTAAGCAAAAATCAATTCGAATCAGTCAAATCGATCAATCCAACCCGAATCAACCGGTTTGGATTGGGTTTTTAGTTCAATTGATTGGATTCGGGTTAGAAAATCAAATTTAGGTCGGGTCGGGTTGGTTGTTGGGTTGAACCAACCCAACCCAATAAATTAAAAAATATTAAAAAGAAAATGAGTGCTTAAAATAAAAAAACCTAATGATCAAAATTCTCCTCTGCTTTACGTCTATTCAGCCTCTTGTCTCTTTTGCTTCTCATTGATGATTGTGCCTCGACTTTTCGACTTGATTTTTAATGTGGATTTTGACTTAGGCCTTTCAAATCGACTTGAAATTGTACTATTGACCCAACTTCAATCAACTTGAGGCCTTTCAAATAACTCTTTTTATTGTAATTGAAATTGGTTCAAATTGAAATTGTATCAAATTTTTAAAAAATGTCTCGACCATTGGGCCCATATAAAAATTGTCCAACTTAAATTAGACTTAAGTCCAAACCAATCAACCCAATATAACACAACCCAACTCAAATTTAGTCGGTTTGGATTGTGTTAAGTTTGGGTTGGACTCAAAACCAATCCAACTCAACCCATGCCCAGCCCTAAACATAAGCATGTCTTTTCATTGAGCAAAAGGCCACCACTTGGAGAACCAAATGGAATCTCAATGCACATGGAGGAAGAACATTTACAGAAAAATGGTGACATGGAAAATCAAGAAAATGTAGACAAGTCATTTCATGTAGGATTTTGGGAAGACTTTATAAATGACGGTATTGATGATGAGATTGGGGCATTTGTGGATGAGGGAGAAGTTGAAGAAGATGTAGATGTTTTAGCTAAGCAGCTTGGTTTCTTGGTATCTAGCCCTAGATAGAAATTCGACTCGATTTATTGCCTGATGGTTGGGAAGTGTCAATGCAGTTGCTATAGATGGATTAATAAGTGGGGTCTACTAACAACTGAGTGAGAAGGGAGGTGCGGTGTTGTTTTACTACAGGGATATGATGATTTCATTAAGAGTAAGACCCCTTGTACAGGAGCCTGTATACAGGGGCGCCGAGCTGGCGTCCCGTGATAGGTGGGGGGCTGATTCAACCCCCCACCTATCACGGGACGCCAG
>CAIGRS010206460.1:0-11377 GCA_903798395.1 Fraxinus floribunda | reverse complement strand
GCGATACAGAAAGTGAATGATAAACCGATAAAAAGCAAAAGATGGGAAGTGGGACACTCCTTGATCAAAAAGGAGGTGGAGATGACGGTAGAGGAGGAAGGCTGGGTCCATCATCCCGTAGTGGAGTCAGTAGCTCAAGGATTTGTAGCATCATCTCTGACTGCTCCTGGAGTAGCTCGGACTACCTTCGAATAAGCTCCAAATGCTCATGCAGTAGACCTGATTATCTCCGCACCTCAGCCTCAAGGCTGCCCAAGCGATCCATTATCTCATCAGCTCGGAGCTGTATATCATCCACCTAATCGGCATATAAGCCCAATCACCCAGTCATCGTCTCAAGTGTTCTCCTGGTGGCGATGGTCTCCCTACTGGTCTCTGAAGCTAAAGTGTGGGTGGCGAGGGTGTTTGTCTGCGCTTGCTGCATGTCAGTACTCATAGCCCTAACTACTGTAAACTCTGTAAGTCTCTGCTGCAGCCAGTCATGGTGGCAAACATCTGTCGCAAGAGCTGGGTATCGACACCAATAGGCAGTGGCGGTTCTGCTGTCGGAGGCATATCTATATCATCAGCCCCAGCACCCTGTACATGCTCCTACTGTCCCTGGAGGGTCCTCCTTCGTGTTTCCTAGTGCCTAATCCTATATCTATCCTGAGCTTCCAGTGAATTGCCTTCAATGAATAAACTGGCCTTGACAAGAAGTTCCCCTGGTGGGATGGTGAAGCCGACGCGCTTGCAAATGTCGCTAATAAGGCTCGAGAATATTAATGAATTTTGACGATCCCCCGAAAGTCCTAATGTATGGATCTGTTCATAGATAAGAGAGGCGAGATCTATCTTATGCCCCCGAACCAAGTGAAAAAGAAGACCGACTTTAGGATTTGAGAAAGTGGAGCGGTGTCGAGTCGGCTCAATGTTGTAGCAAATGAATAGCGAGAGGATGGCGATGGATGGTGTAAGCTTAATCTGGTACCACTTCTCTGTGTCCAAGGTCCAGGCATTGTCTCGCCCCAACAAAATCGTCGCCACTTCAGGCCATGGAAAATTCCTTGGTATCGGGACTATATGATCCCAGATAAGCTGATAGAAGTCCTGTATCACCTCCGATGTAAACATAATCCATTTGCCCCGAACCCACGTTTGGTAGTGATGTTCCGACCTAGGTGTGTCTATGTCCCCATTGAAATTGGAATAGAATTCCTGGACTAGACCTTCATAGAGAGGGTACGGTTGTTCCACCAATTTCTCCCATCCACAGTTCATAATCAATGTAGTCAATTCAAATCCCGGGAAATCTTCTAGCTGAACGGGTCTCTCGGCATGTAGTTGCCAATGTGAGATGACATCAGCGTATCTGATACGAACACTGGGACCCAGAAAATATCGTACACCCCCTTTAGGTGTTTGCTCGTGTATACTTCATTCATTCCATCAAAGTAGTCCTACAAAGATAATTTATATTGAATTAAGCCATATTCAAACACTTATATATCAACAAGTAGTCATGTTTTGTCGCATAATTAAGTGCGCAAAACGCACTTATCAAGTATTTTATTGCATTCCTGATGTCTTTATAAAAGTTAGGTAAAGAATTCAATAAAATCACAGCAAGATCTTCATCAGTAAACTTCTTATCACTATGCTCAAAACTCTTAACTATGATACTAAAATCACTCAAATTCACCTCCAAGTCTTTCCCAAGGTCCATTCTAAAACTAAATAGTTTTTTCCGAAAGGTAAATTCTATTTGGCAAAGTATTTGTTAAAAACATACTATCAAGAGCAGTCCATAGGCCTCTGGACAAATGCAGAATTATAGAATTGTAAGCAGTTTCATTCATCTCTTTAATTTCACTTGGTTTAGCTTTAAATTCATCAAAAAAAGTAGCAGGATCATCATGGGCCTTTGCAACCCTTTGTTGAACCAAAATGACTCTCATTTTCTATTTTCATATTGAATAATCCTCGTTCCATCGAATTGGGACAATTCTACTTTCGAACCCATTACAGATTCCGTAAAAGGGTGGCCTCTACTCATGGACATAGTGTGATCTTGTATTCAAGATCAACTAATAAATAGGAAAGGTTTTAAAAAACTTTTTAAGAATTTAAAGCAGATACAATGCACCAAATTAGAAAACTAAGGCAATAATACTTGATGTAGATCAAATGAAATTTGCAGACAGATAATCAGACCAATTTCAGTAAAAGAATCAATTGAAATTTGCAGACAGATAATCAGACCAATTTCAGTAAAGGAATCAATTGATATTGAATATCTCAAAAACAGATTTATATGCAAATTTAATCACAGAATTCCAACAGGAATATACCACATGCATATATGATCTATCAAGAATCGCAAGAAATTACTATGCAGAAATATGATGGAACGTTCTCACCAATACTGTTTAAACAGTAAAAGTAGATAGCAATAATCACCGTCTGAAGCCGAACATAACCCTTCTTTAAACACCAGAAATTTTATCCGATGTACTGCCTTAGGCCGACTTACCTACTCACAACAAGAAAAATGTTAGAACGTTCAGGAGATGAAAAAACAGATTTTCAAATAATTATGTCAAAGAAAATTTTTAATTTTAAAGGAAACTTGCACCCTGAGAACCCAAAGGCTCCGATACCAATTGTTGGGTTTTTAACCCCTAAATGATAAACTAATGAAGGCAAAAACAACAAGATAATGCAGAACGTAAAGAACACACAGAAATTGTTCACCCAGTTCAGCTTAAAGCCTAATCTGGGGGGGCTCAAGATTAGCCCAAACACTAAGTATGCAAAAACCTTCCACGAATCATACCCAAATTTAGCCATCGATTTACAAAAGATCTCCTAGATCAGAAAAACCTAACCAAAGAAATCACAACACTTCACGAACAACTATAGACCCAAAATCAGCCTCTATTTCAGGCTTGATCTGTAGCAACACGAATCACACAGGATTCCTCAACTAATATTGGCTAGAACCTCTAAGTCTTATAGATCAAAACCAAGAAGAAAACTAGATGAACTTAAAGAGAGAAAGAGTCGTTCAAGGAGAAAAGGAGAAGACCATCAAGAATGATCAAGAATCACTCCAACCCAAGAGTCAAAATGGTATGACTTAATCTCAGCCATAAATTATATCCAACGGTCCATAACCTTCGTGAAGAAGCACAATCCAAGTTAAGGAGTAAGGGCAATTCCGGGGTTGCCACGTGGCCTTCTAACCAAATTGGTTTTAGATAGTTGTAAATGTGGGAAACACGTTTTCTCTACAAACAATTTTCTGTAATTTTGGTGAGGGTAGAGAGATTGAAGAAATATGCATTTTCTTCATACATTGTATTGAACATTCTTAATTCGACTTCTAGAATTAGAGTTTAATCTACTTTGTTGATGTTCAGATGGTTGAGTATCGTTCAGAAGAAAGAAAACAACGGGATCCATTAGTGGTTGAAAGTTTCTTGTGTTGATGTTTTATATTTTTGCAAGTTTACTTAATCATTTTTGGGTTTAAACGTTGATTTCGATCTAACATGGCACTCAGATTGGTGTATATAAAACTAAAATTGTAGGGGAAAAAGGAAAAAAACTGACAGTTATTAATTTCTTGGTTATTCTTATTCCTTTGTACTAATGTACCTAAGGATTAACGTTAAGGAAGGAGTATAAAAACAAGCTCATTCGAAGTCCATATAATCACCAAATATATTTTCTATTGTATCCATCATCTTGCACTTGATTATGGATGAGACAGCACTTGTGAGCCCGGGGCCTTTGGTGCATTTGACAAGTGGCTTGCAGAAACCGCCCCCTTATTGTCCCATATGTCTACAATCAGAAAAGAATGCACAAGGAAAAGAAATAAGAAAGGATAGATAAATTGTCTCGAGTGAGTATCAGGGATTAAGTAACTCAAGCCATAATGACAAGAAAAGCTAAATTGTTCTTTATTAGAAGAGACAAATTAATGAGAAGCAAGCAGAAAGTTTGTGAAGCACTTACAAAAGTAGTCTGGATCTACCACTGGTCTGGAACTCCAGAGCTGTGCTCCTTGCAGGTGTTGCAATTGGAAATAAATTAGCAAAGAATAAGAGAAAAGAGAGAAAAGGAGAGAGAAAAAGATAACATGAATTTTATTAACTTCTTTGTTGAAGATAATAATGGTTTGGGTTTTAAAGTGAGTAACATCTTTGTAATTTACTTGATTGCTTTGATTCATGCATTGTCACTACATAAAAATTGTGTACTACTTGTAATGCCTACATACATAAATAGAACAACATTGAAGGAGGAAATTACAAGAATAAGAAGGTTGCATTGAAAGATAATATGAGCCCATGTTTGGTACATATTAAAATTTTTATTTTCATTATTTTACTCATTTTCAACCACACATTTTTCAATAAAATAATATTTTCCATCACATCAATAACTTTTGTTTTTTTTTTTTCAACCATACATTCTTATTCCAGGATACATTCTTGATTCTTAGATATTTTTTTACCACACCTACGATTCTACTCTTTGTACAAATCATAAAGAAAAGAAGAAAAATTAGAATGCTACGCTCATAATATTTCCTCACGAGTACCAAGTACAAGACAAAACCAAGTGAATTATATAATGGACAATTACAATATTATGCCAGAATTTATTTCCTTTCCAATTGCTAGACCTTTTGGCATCCTTATCTTAATAGGGAAAATGCATTTTTATTTTGGCTCTTTTTTTGACAAATTTTCCAATAATCTTCACCTTGACGAAAAATGAGCCAATTTTTTGCCGTCTATTCTACAACTTTTGATACGTTATTTGAGAATAACTTGCTGAAAACTATGGTGCAACTCTATTGTTTGGCTTTATTGAAAGTTCACGAGCATCCACATAAGTTTTTCCACACACATTATATTAATGCCAAACCAATGTTTGTGTGCAAACCGCTATACACATCATCTGTCATGCAAACTAGCGACATGCCTGAACGATGTACATATTCTACTTAGTTTATATCATCGTCACTTATGAAAAGAGACACATTGTTATAAACAACAATGCCCATATTTTACTGCAAGCAGTTAGCCGTACCTGCTCCTCATTTGGCCAATTTTTCTTAGCGTGACTAAATTATCCATACTATGAAAACACGGGTTACCATTCTTTCCAAATCATTGTGGAATTCAGATTGAACCAAATGTCTTCGACTTGTACTGGCAACAAGTCAGAATTTATTTTCTTGTTAAATTTCTCCACATTGTATTTGATACTTGCCATATTTTCTTTGTGCAATTTATTGTGACCACTGACCATGGCATTGAAGATGGTGACTTTTCATGGACATAATGTGACATGTTTGCAATGTGCGACTGTCACTCTCATGTATTGTGCCATTATGACTTGTGTGTTGTGTGTAACTTTTCTCTGTGTTCCGTATGACCGATGAATTGCCTGATGAAGTTAGAGTTTAGCAACGGCAAACCCCTCTCCGGTATGTGAAAAATGAATTGTGATAAGAAGTACTTTCTATATATTTAGTATTGGAAGATTTTGAAAGAGTTTTCTTTCTCTATAATCCGCAATTCATGCAATATACAAGAATTTTTTTAACAATGATGTTTCCGGTAACAATAGTCAACAAGAAAACTACTGCAATATTTCATGCAATATACAAGAAAACGTTTTTCTTCTTGATAATAAAAGAACTTTTGTCGATATATTTAGATTTAATTACGTGAAAACAAATGATAGTACAAAACCAAAAACAGTATATATAATTATTTATGTTATGTATACCTAGGATAAGTGGATTGAAGAAATGCTGTTAAGTTCTGTTGAACCTTCAAAGTTATTTGCCTTGTGTCATGACTGTGTTTCAAGTATCGACCATTAGCAATAATTCATTTGACAAGAGGTTATTAATTCAAATTCCTGTACAAGGGTATTCGTAGATGCTTTATCAGCTTTGGTCAATTATGATTGTTGTCGACTTTATCTCGTAAATAGACGGATCATTATAAGTAATAACGATGTACCCATCTATTATAGGACCCTATGTTATTTATTACCATTTGTTAATTTGTACCGAATCTCTTAAAAGCAATATAAATCACTCACACCTTATAGTGGTGATCAAACATCAAAATGTAATCAAGAGGATAATAAAAAACAAGTCTAGAAAACAAGAAGTTAAATTAAAAATGAGCTATTAATTAACAAAAGAGTTAGCAAGATTTCACCTTAAAGCCTAGCCTACCATGATTGGATGGAAAGAAAAACAATTTGACAAGAATATATAAATAACCAGGATTCCCAATAATTGAAGAAAAAAGAGAATAAATCTTCAATCCTGGAACTTCTTCGATTGATCTTGATTTATCTTCCTTCTTCTTGCTTTGAGCCCTAGAAAAACAAGATGATTACTTCTTCAATTATGAGAGAATTCTCGTGTTTTGCCTTCTAATAATTATATGATTTGTTATGAGGTCCTATAAGATATAGAGAATACATTATAAGGGTTCCTAATTTATATAGGTCTCAAAAAGTCTCCGAGCCTTGCTAGGAATGCCAAAAAATCCTAAAAAACGTTAACAAATCGTACAAGGAAAGTGAGAAGATGGGGTTGTCCCGGGCCGTCATGGCTAAACTCCAAAGCCTGAGGGAGGCTACCTGTAAAATCACCCAGAGGCTGTCCATGTGCTGCCTAGGCGCTTTGTCTAATTTGCTCTGACAACCAGAGTTCAAGCACACATAACTTTTTATACTTAATGAACTACAACCGATCTTTGCATTGAAATCCAAATTAGATATCATTCCAATAGTGTATATCATTTTCCTTGTAGAGATATTTGTACCAAGACATATCCGAAAATTAGTACCATAAATAAATAGTCCATCATTCACCCCAAATAATGTACAGAGTATTATGTGTCTGCAAATCACCATTTCATAAAAAACATTACTTAATTAACATGTAAATAAACTGAGATTGTACTTTGTAGAGAAATTAAAGGTCCAACTGTGATGAATGAACTTTGAGACAAATCATGACGAAGCTCTCATGAGGTGCCTGACAGATTGAAGGATTCTGTAGTACTCATAAAAAAGTGAAGAATGTTGGCCTTCAAGCCCATCTCTGCTCACACGATTTCCGCCAGCGAGGTTATTACATGGACTCCCTCCAATGACAAGATCAAAACCACCAAACTCAGAAATCCACTTCTTTAATATGTGTTCAGTTACCTCTCGTACATCTGGAACATGAATTAATTTGCCTTTTTGGTTGGTTTCCTCCCACCAGCTTTGAACAACAATTTGACAAGTTTTTGACATCTCAACAGATACAACATTTTTCAATGGAATTCCAAGGCGGTGTAGTGCCACCTCAGCACCGCCAATCCCGGTAAAAAGTGATAAGACATTGATGCCTCCAGGGAACAAATTCTTCAACACCGAAAGATGATATGCCACAGTATCAACCTGATCACGAGTGTGATAACATATGCTAATTGCGTAATTAAAAGATTGAACACTCAAGTACAATTTAATTAGCTAGATTGAATGGATTGACGGTGGATGCTAATTACCTGGAAAGAGTTACCGAGAAGTTTATATCTCTTAGTATGTCCAATTCCACCTCCTCGTGTATGATTTTCTGGAAACCCCATTAATGACTCCATTTCATTAGGATCAAGAGGAGCGACTCTATTTTTCCCGACCCAAATTAAGTTCCATTTTTTGCAAATACCCATAACGTATTTCTTGATATGTGAAGGTGGCTCTTCATTTTCACCTGATTTTTCGATTGCTATCTTTATCCTCTCAGTAAGTGGACCACTTCCTACACATGTAACCAGACAATTGAGCTTAGTTCTTGTGTCCCAAGCAGGCCACCAGGGCCTTGATAGAGGGAATGCTTCTTGAATAGTGGTAGGAGGAATAGGAAGAAGCTGGAATCTGTTGTTGGTTGGGAGGTTATGTATATAACCTCTTTTCCTCTGAGCCGCACAAAAATATTGGGAGTCTAAGAACTCTGGCTTAATATCATACAAGAACCTCGATATCGTACTCCAAACTCCTTTGGGGGTAAGTGCTACATTCTCATAGTAAAAGTAAGGAGGACCAATTGTATAATGGGGAAGATTCCTATTGATTACCATGGGCGGCACTGGTACACCAGGAACCCCGAATCCAATCATTTTATTTGGTAGATGAGCCATTTTATCCATTTTTTGTTTCTTGAACCTTGTACTCTCATTTAGTTCATGCTTGCATCTGTTGGACTGCAGCTCCTCTACCTTTACCTCTGAAGGAGCAGCATATGCATCATGGCGCATACGAGCAGCATCAATGAATTCAATGACATCCATTATTGGGGCATCTTTACCTACAATGTTAGATTTTACTTTAAATAATATTGTAATGCAATCTATAAATGCCATATATTGTTATCAACTAATTTATATTATGGTATTGAGGTTATGTAAGACAATCATATCAAAATAAAGTATTTCAAAAAGGAAGATGCTACATAAGACATGCACATTATATTTTTTGAAAAATTGAGACACAAACTGCTAAAGAAATATGTTCGGAAATATTTTTAGGTTTCCTCAACATTTCTTGAAGTTTGAAAAGATTCATGTTCCAGTTAAAATTAATCCTACACGAACATATGCTAATCTTTTATATTTTTGTCCATGTTTCATATATAAGTGGACAATGATTAATTCATTAAACATTCGAAATAGATACTCACCACATCTTTCAATAGCTGTATAAGCTTCCTCGGCTTCATAGCCCATCTCTATTAGAAAAGAAAATGTATTGTCCTCTTCACATGATGAAGTTGTATTCCCCTGCATTAAGGAATTTTATAAAGCATGAAATAAAAATTCTCAACTAATCATATCCTGAGTACAACATTTTGATCCAAGTACAAGAGAATGGAGAGTAATCCTCAGACTGAGTTAATGCAGCGATTGCCTAAGCACCCAAATTACAAGAAATTTATCTCCAAACAGTTTTACCATTATATTTTTTCAAGTCAAATTTATCTTATGTGATGATGAAACAATTGTTTTTCATAATTTTATTTTACTGATAGAAATTATGTCACAAAATAATACTATCGACGAAAATCGCAGTTAACAAACTAATTTATAGATAAAAAATGGATTTTTTTTGTCGATTAGTAAACTTAATGTGTAGATAAAACTTCCGTATTTAAATAAATAGCGAAAGAGATAAAATGTTACATTAAAAATTATGCTAGTAACATATAACAGTTAAAAAAATAATTCAATTTACTAATGAATTTTCAATTTGAAATATTTTTAAAAAAAATTCTTAAAGATAACACATTGATTGAAATTTCTTGTATTAATAAGTTGATAAAAATATAAAAATTAAATATAATGTTAGAAAAATTTGTAGTAAAAAAAGAATTAATCTAATAAATACAAAAATAAAAGAATATATTTAGTTAGTGACATAATATCTGATAAGTAACTTTTTAAAAAATAAAAATATAGAAAAAATAATTTTATGTAGTAACATCAACAACTTGTCTATTTGCAATTGATGATCAATGCCCTAGCATTGTTGATGATTGCTAACAGTACCGCTGGTAGTTGCTCACAATGGGGCTTCAGTAATAATCAATGATATCAATACTGTAAAATTTGTCAAGGATACCATCAACTTCTTTATCTACGATAACATCATTATCTTCTATAACTTATGATACCTATGTTGGTGAAATACGTGAAATCTAGGACAAATATTGCTTTCTACCACAACAGCTAGAACAATATTGTAGGCTATCATGGATGTAATTTTGTTAATTGATTATTTGATCCATTTAATTTTTTTTTAAAAAAAAAATAGGCCCTCAAAAAATTTGCATTAGGCCCCTAAATTGTTGGAGTTGCCTTTGATTAAAAAACGAAGATTTCTTTAAAAATGATTCATGATACTATTTTCTTATTTTAAGATGGAAAATGATACTACAATGAAAATTGTCTAAATTGTGTTATTATGGTTCAAATAATTTGAAAAACAGCCAAAGCGACTGATTAATATAATAATGGTCGCTGGAACATTCCAATGGCATTTAAGAATCATTTCCCTGATATTGTGGTAGATATTGAGGTCACTATCCCATGCCCAGACTCCGAGGATGAATTAATGTGGAAGCATTCTATATTAGAAGAGATAAACTAAAAAGACTCCTACCAATACTTTCACAAACAGAGACTGTCCTTGGCTTGGGGAAAGAAGCTTGTTTACCATCCATTCCACCCTCCCGCTCTTTCCTTATATGCTGCATTCTCGGTGGGCAAGTGCTTACATAGGATCTACCACAATATCATGGCTNTAGATAAAATATGATGTGATATCCTTCTAGAAGAAAATTTTATCTACACATATAGCCCTTTTACACAATATAAAGCTATTGGAATTGCACATCAACCAATTCACCATAAACCTAGACATCAGATTTCTGCAAGTAATCGTGGTGGATGTTATACGGAAATAAAAAAAAAAAAAAAAATTCCAGTATTTCTAGGATTAATTGCCCCATCCTTCAACAGCCAACATAGTACAAGATCTGGAGAACTCCGTAATTCCTAGGAATTGCTGCCAATTGCCATACTAGAACTAGCGAGAAGGATCAGACCTCCGACTTACCACACATATAAATACCAGTTCATGTATTTGCAATTTGAGTGAGTGAGTGAGAGAGTGAGAAAGAGAAGTTATAAAGATAGTGGAGTGAGAATTGATGAGTCGGAGAGAAACACATAGGCGAAGAGGCACAGTGTATGTTGTGATCATTAGGAGTGCAATGTGAGAGTAAATACTAAAATACATAAAGGTTTATTGATGTGTCCCATAGTAAATTTGTAAAAGTGTTATTACAATAAAATACTGTTATCTTTAGTATTAAACTCAATAATTTGGTATTAGACAGACTTTTCGAGCTTCTTGAGATCATGCACAAAGTGAGATTGTGAAACTTCCATTAAGTTTGCTTTGGTAATGAGGAGGTTTGCCAAGTCACGATGGATAACCTACAAGTGTTAGGTGGATTAAGAAGATCAACGATCAAATCTACGCCAAATGGCAGACATGCATGGGGTCATATATCCAAGGACAAGACTTGTGGGATGTAGTCGACGACAGTGACATGACATAGCCGTGACTTTTAGGAAGTGTAAAATTAAAGTGAGTAAGCTATATTTGTGACAAAGACAACAATATATGCAGAATTATTAGAACACATAAGTGACAAACATACGTGATACGAATGTAAATTGCATATTTTTCCCTCCTTATTTTATGCACTCGTATGTTTATTTTGTGTCAAAATTGTACTCAT
>CAIGRS010206454.1:0-14999 GCA_903798395.1 Fraxinus floribunda | reverse complement strand
TGGTATGGAATCGAACTGAACCGAACGGAACCGAACCCGAACGGTTCCATAATTATATTTGGACCGACGGGTCCATTTATTAAATACCCAAAAATTCTGGAACCGAGCAGAACCGAACCGAACCGACCCACGGACACCCCTAATAATGACAACATTTAAAATATTATTTTGTAAAATTTCGATGGGGGCAAAATACTATACAAAGGAAAATGTGCAAAAAATATAAAATATCAAAATGTTATCTCGTTAAAACATTTTCAAGAAAATTTAATTGAGGAAAAATTGAAAGAGTACAACTATTCATCCTGATTTCGATTATGAAAATCATTGTATCGAACCATTGATGTCTTGTACATCATTGGGAGTTTGGAATTTATGTTTGATTTGAAGAGGCCAAGAGATGGACTTTCGACTCATTCCCGCCTGCTGAGTGTCGATTTCCCACTCAAGCACTCAAAATAGGAGTGTGGCGCTCTTTTGGCTGCAACATGCAGCTCAAGAATCGGAGTCACTGTCCCCTTGGTGCTCACCTGGTGCTCGAGTGGCGGTTTATCCACCCCAGGCCCATTTTGCATTTTGACTCATTTTCAGCATTCTTTTCCATCTATAATTCTATTTCTATCGTTGAAACATTCCTTATATATAGTTAGCTCTTTAATGTGATTTAGACAAGTTAAACAATATTCTAAACACAATATCTTTGTATTCTTTCTCCATATTTTAGTGAATTCCCCTTTCCTATACCAAATTATATTTTCTTCTTGCGCACTTGTGTTATTTACTTCATATTGTGTCATATATATATTTAACCTCGTACTTACAACATGATGGATACCCTATCTTTTACGTCTCTTCCAACAAGGCTCCAAAAATCCCTACATGATAGTTACACGACAATCAAACTCGAGCTGTACTCCATGTCATTTTGAAGAGGTTGAACATGAATGGTGAGTCGAACCCATTAGCTAGAGTCGACCCTATGTGGAGAACTGAACCCTCATGGATAGGGCGAAGCTCAAGGGCCTTAGCATGAGATCTTTTATGCAATCCTTAGTAAATAACTGATATGACAATTCACTACTATCGGCTATCACTGCCCTATTCAGCCAACAGGTCAAGTCTAAGCATTGTGTCAGACTTTTGGACAATAAAATGGTATTAGCATTAAATGCCTATGTATGTTTTACTCATGAATATTGGCTAGATTTTGTGAGTGTTGATCATTTTTAATGTGTTTATTAGTGTTATTTTATAGATTTGTTAAGGTGGTGCAAATTATTACAAAAGTAGAGAAAAAAAGCTAATGGCATAAATCGAGGAGAAAATGGGAACAAAAGGGCAAACGAGTCAATTTCATCTATGAAGAGAAAAGAAAAAAAGAACATATACCGAGAGGTGGCATTGGGGAACCACCATAATAGATAGGGAAGCACTTAAAGAAGTTAGAAGTACGTAACTCCTTGACAAAGCATCCGCTACTACATTTTTTTTACCTTGTTTATACCGAATAACATAATAAAATGTCTCGATGAACTCCATCCACCTTGCATGCCTCTTGTTTAGTTTACCTTGACCCCTTAATGCTTCAAGGATTCATGATCGGTGTGAATCACTCCTTTAGCCATAGGTCCTGTCATGTCTCCAAAACTCGAACAATATGTAGGATATTGAGAGCTACTCCATTTAGTTTTTCACTAAAGTAAGCTATTGGCCTTCGTTTACATTAAGACAGCTTCAATACCTATCCCTGAGGCATCATATTCATTCTCAAAAATATTGTTAAATTTAGGTAATGATAAAATCGGTGCGGTGCACAACCTATCCTTAATAGTATTAAAAGCATGTTCTTGTTCAACGCCCAAATGAAATCCTACATTTTTCTTTATAATTTCAGTAAGTGGTGTGGCAAGTGTGCTAAAATCTTTAACAAAATGTCTATAAAAACTAGCTAACCCATGGAAGCTTCTTACTTCAGTTATGCTTTTATGTGTTGGCCACTCCTTGATGTCTTTGATTTACTCCACATCTACTTCAATATCTTTTGCACTAGCAACATAACCAAGACAAACAACTTTTTTTTATGCAAAATGTGCACTTTTTAAAGTTAGCATAAAATTGCTCTTGCCTTAAAACCACAAACACACATCTTAAATGCCCTATATGTTCATTTAGTTCCTTACTATATACCAATATATCATCAAAGTAATCTTTTATGAATTTATCTATGAGTGCATCTAAAACATGATTTATAATCTTATAAATGTGCTAGGTGAATTAGCAAGTCCAAATGACATGACTAACCACTCATACAACTCATATTCAGTTTTAAAAGTGGTTTTTCACTCTTCTCCTTCCATCATCCTAATCTGATGATAACATCTTTAAGATCAATTTTTCAAATTTTGCATGATCCATTTAATTCATCTAACATATCATCTAACCTAGGAATAGAATGACTATACTTTACCATTAAATTGTTGATGGCTCTACAGTCGACACATATCCTCCAGCTTCCATCTTTCTTTGGCACAAATAGTACTGACACGACACATTGACTCATACTCTCCCTCACATATCCTTTCCTTATCAATTCTTCCACTTGCCGTTGAAGTTCCTTAGTCTCTTCGGGACTACTCCGATAAGTTGGCCTCTTTGGAATGACAGCTCCAGGTACGAAATCATTTTGATATTCAATGTCTCAAATGGGTGGTTGCCCACTAGGCATATCCTTCGAGAACACATTTTCGAATTCCTGCAACAAAGAAGTAGCCAAATTAGATATGGGTGTATTAGATTACTCAAGATTGAGAAGTAACTCTTTATAAACCAGCAAGATCATAGGTTGGTTCTTAACTACTTCCATCTTCAACTCACTCCCTTTTACAAAGAAATGCACTTTCGACTTTTCTATTCTTTACTCTCTTGTGGTTCTACTCTTTTTTTTTTCTCACAATTAGCCACTAACTATTTTCTCTCTTGTTCTCTTGTTGTGGAAGATCAATCTCACTCTTTTTTCTCTCAATCATTTTTCTTCCTCACTTTTCAATTTGATTTGATCTTCATACACTTGTTGTGGTGTCAACGACACAAGAGTAATAGATTTTCCATCCTTAGTAAAACTGTACCTATTTTTGTACCTATCATAAATCACATTCCTATCATATTATCATGGCCTCCCCAACAAAATATACCTGGCATGTATAGGAACTACATTACACATCACTTCATCATGATACCTCTCAATTGAGAAACTCACCAACACTCGCCTATTCACCTTAACCTCTCCACATTCATTCAACCATTGTAATTTGTAAAGCCTATGATGTTTTAGCATAGTAAATCCCAATTTTTCAACAAGTGTAGTGCTAGCCACAATGGTAAAACTACCCCCCATCAATAATCATTCTACATATGTTATTGTTGACGTGACATCTCGTATGAAATATGTTCTCCCTTTGTTGCTCCAAGTCATCCACTTTGATTTGAGCACTAAGAGCTCGCCGTGTAACCAACAGTTCTCCCACTGTATACTCCACTTTCTCATAGTCGCTAGCATTATCACTCACCACTTCTCCATTATCGTACGAGATCATTGCCCTTTTGTTTGGACATTGAGAAGCAATGAGTCCCGATCTCAAGCACTTAAAGCATTTAATATCTCGATTCCTAGAGGGCTGAGAATCCACCTAGGGTATAGCTTTGCTAGCAACTTCCTATCTTCCTTTTGGTAGCTCAGTCCTAATTTTTGAAAGAGTCCCATTACCTTTATTGTTATCACACTTCGGTTTCCAAGAAGAGTTAGAACCCGAAGAATCCGATGAATATCTAGAAGTCCTTTTCATCTTCAATTGTCTTTCCACTTTTATAGCTACATGTATCATGTCTTCCAACTCCACATAATGTTGCAACTCTACCACATTACCTATCTCCAAACCATTTAAAAATCGGGCCATGGCGGCCTCCCTATCCTCCTCAATATTTGCTCTAATCATAACAATCTCCATCTACTTGTGATAATCCTCCACATTCTTAGACCTTGGTAAATGCTTTACAATTTTTGATCAAGCTCCTTATAATAATGATTTGGCACGAACCTCTTCTGTATATTGCCTTTAATTATTCTCATGTATTAAGTCTCTCATGGTTTCTCCACCTAGATGTTACTACTTGATCCCAATAAATAATAACATTATCGGTAAATTCAAGTACCGCAATCTTTACCTTCGTTTTCCTCAAATTAGCTGTGGTAATCAAATATCAACTCTACTTTCTTTTCCCACTCCAAGTATGCCTCCGGATTGTTCCTTCCTTTGAATGAAGGATTGTCATTTTGATATTTCTTATATTTCTATCAATACCATCTCCAACGTGATTTCTATCCCTCCTTTCATGCCTAACTCCTATATCTCTCATTCTTCCTAATTCGACATCCACCAATGCATCCTCATTAAAATCACAACCCGTATCACATTTACCAGCATAATTCGCTTTATGATCCTACCTATCTTTATTCCTTGTGTTAGGAACTTCTCTAAGTTGTTCTCTACGTAAATTAGCAAACAATGTGTCTTGCCTCTCCATCCACTCTTCTTGCCTATCCATTCTATCTCCCATATTACCAAAAAACCTTTCAAATCGTCGTATTACCTTCTTCGTCATGATAAATTGACTATTCGTTCCGCTTGAAGTAGAATTGTCTTTGTCAGACATCTTAAATCTAGTTAAATATTTGCCTCACGTGTGTACAATCGTGTATCACTCAATTTGGCCTTTTTCATCTATTACTTGTTGATGTCCGACCTTCGAGGTCAATTAAGTTCGGATTATTATAAAAGATAAGTGGGTCCTAACGTAAGGTCTGTTCGGTTGTTGACATTCGAGGTCGATTATTAAGGTCAGATCGGCTATTGTTTTGCTTGCATGAGAAGTTTGTGTAGTTTACTGAGATTAAGGGAAACATAATAATTGAAGATCACTGATGAGATATGTAGATATCCAATTAGCTGAATGAACATGTAAAGTTTTGACATCAGCGCCCACATAATCCACCAATCAAATGACTAAGCTCTCTTCCCTAAGTAATTCATTAATTACTAGGGACCACCTGCAGGATTAACCCATAATGACCTGACAACACGAGCTTGGCAGCCAATCTAATCATACTAACAAATGTACCTCATCAGCTCAAAATTGCAGCTAATAAGACGTGGAGTGTAGGATACATGTATCTTTTCTACTAGAAAAGGAAAGAGGAAGCCAAAAGGAAAGGGAGAGATTCTTATTACAACTTTCTTTACAATACTTGATCATATTTCAAATATCTCCTAAATAAGGAGAGAATCATAATTGTTGTAAAAGAGAAACATTGTAAACTTTCATCACAAACGAAAACCTTACTTTTCACTAAGTTGGCTTGACTATTTGTCCATACAAATTTCAACGTCAACAAGTCTCACCACTCTGCCCTTTTCCACTTAATACTTTCTTGCAAGTGCTTCAAAGAATTCATTGGATCTCAATCAAAATTTAATACTTGTGGAGTCCAAACAAAGAATTGAGCAAGGAAAGTAATCTAGAATGATTCAAAAAGGTAGGAACTTAAAATTTGAATAAAACAAGTTTTGGAATTATATGGATTGAAGACAAAAAAAATTGAATAACGCGAAGAACACGGAGAATGAAAAATGTTCATGAAAATATATTTCGAACTAAAATCATCGCAAGTGTATGGTTCGTCAACAAGTGATAAAGTAGACTTTTTGAGTCCGAGTTTCGTTCCACAAGGATTGATTAGTTCTAACTCTAATTACCGCGATCTTAACCGAAACAATAAAAATGAGTGTTTGTTTTGATGAATTTATAACTAAATTAATGATAAGGATACTATTATGAATGTTTTAACTAAACTGAATGAAATTTATGTCAAATACAAATTGAAGTTTTTTTTTTCTAATATATGATGAATGTACTAGGATTACGAATCCCTATGTAATAATCTTTTTAATCCTAGTTCTACATTTTGACATACGGTTGAAATATTAAAGAATCAATGCTCCTAAATTATTTAACAGTCTCTCTCGAGTAAATTTAAACCTATTCAAATATGTGACCCGACTATATCTCGATGGCGGATGCGAACATACAAGAATGTATGAGTTTTTACGAACATTTAAAGATTCACACAAGGTATAGCGGTATATTTCTATCCTCTATCGGACCCTATGATGATTTATACCATGTCGAACATATTCCACTTCTTTCGAATGCATGAAATAAGCCACCAAACTCACACAATTACATATATAATAATTATGGAGAAAAAAAATTCATATAAATCATTCAAATATCCAAACCGTGTTTTTGGTACCTAGAATTGTAAAACTAAAGTTTAAGAATCATGTTACATAGTTCATCTAACCCTAGTACATAATTAATCTAGCCCAACATGGTAGAATGAAGAAAATAAAAAAATTAATGAAGACCGACATCACCAATTCTATTCTTGAATTTGATCTTCGATTTGTAATGTTCCTCCCTTTGTTCTTGCCTTGTTTCTTCTCTCAAAACCCTGATATCTTCCTCTTCGTTCTGGACGTCTCTATGACTTAAATACACGACCATGATATAGTTTTCGTAAGTGTTACAATCATACAAGGAAACTAGAAAACCACATAAAAAATCCTACTATGTGACCGTATAGTTCTCTTGAATGCGATCACATAGTTTTCGAGAAAGTGGCCATGTATTATGCTAAAAACCTCTATGCATTCGTACAGACTTTAAGCTTTGCGAGTACATAAATTGTTTGACTTCCAAACTATTACAACTTGGTCCTCGAACTTCGTTTCACATTTCTTGACCTCTCTTCTCATTTCTTCTTCAAACAATACTTCATTCCTTAGCTCAATTCGACCTAGCTATCTCCACATGTTCAATTCCTCCTCCGAGTCATCTTTCGATTATTTGCATCTTGATCCGTGAACTTCGGTTTTCTTTCATTTTAGTCTTTTCCCACTTTGTTTTCATATTTTTCGCTACATTCATCAGTTGTCCTACAACACACAAATTTCATAGAATTAAGATGTATTTCAACATATTTATCAACAATTGTCCGTGTTTGTGGAATGGAATAAGTGTGTAAAACATACTTATCAACTTTCCCAAACTTGAAGTATTGTTTATTATCAAACAAAACTATAACTTAACTCTTTATAAAACATGGTTTGACAACTTGCCGTGTCTCGGGATTGGAACTTAGTAATAAACAAAATGAACAGCTCCAACAGTGCAAAATCAAATCAATGTCCACCTGTTACATGTATACTTGATGTGTGTGCACGCTCAAACTCATGCCAACACAATAAGATCATGATTGGCTCAAAATCTGACCTATAGTAGTCAAATATTTCCTTACTTCGCTCGAGGGATACACACACCCCAAACTTATGCTTTTCACTCATTTTTATTACCCTCTCTTAGGTTGGGTAGGTCTTACTATTACAAGTTCTCAATTTAACCAGTCGAGATTCTCCTTTATTTTCGTTTGCTTCAATATTTAAGACTAAACTAAGTTACTTACCTCTCATTAAATGTATAGTTCTATCGACCGAATCTAGGGCTTAATCAATGCAATTATATATATATATATATGTGTGTGTGTGTGTGTGTGTGTGTGTGTGTAACGAGTTTTAGATCCATGACTCCCAAGTCAGATGACCATAGGGCACCAGGTTTTCAACCACCCTCACATGCTTAATCACTTGAGTTATACAGGCTCGAAAATATGCATTTTTACTTAAAGATTAGTGCAATGCCCCTTTTCTTCTAGACATCCAGTTTCTAAAACTAACCTCTAACTTAAAACTTTCATCTCGTTTTCGTCTAATTGATTTTAGACAATCCACACAAGTTGATATCATGCACAGAATCCCTACTCATTCCAATGTTCCCTATAACAACTTAATCATCTCCAAACTATCCTATAATTGGTTTATGGATTCATACTATGATTGTTATTCGAGTTTATATATTATGTTCAGCTATTTTCTAAATATTGAACCAAATCACCATCTCAATATGTCAAACATGAGCATTGTGCATAGAAAATGTGAAGTTCCACACCAACATGCTTTGACTAATCCAATAGTACACTATTTTCATTATTTACAATTCATATCTATTCCAATATTTAACATCATAGCCAACAAATTTATCAAACCCACACAAATACACAAAACTATAATTTAATGCTAGAAAACAAACAAAGAGAAACCAAAAATAACTCAATGAAAATTGCAATTTTTTTTTGACAATCACACAAATCTACAGTAAACACATGACGAATGCTACACTCAAACTTATTTAAAACATTGTCTGTAATGTTTTTATGAATATCAAAAGGCAATATAACGATTACATAACAATAAGGACAAATTCACATTAAGTTAAAGAAAATAGGGCTCAAAATACTCCCCCGATTAGTGCGGAGGTGGTTGATGGAAATCGGAATCGAATGCGCCATCAACTGATGGTGGAGGGAGTCGTGTGAGTATTTGTCACATCAACTCTGATTATTGTGTGAGCTTAGCATGCATGCCTTGAATGGGGAGAGACTGATCCCAAACCTCAGTCTCAATGTTTCCCAAATGGTCCTAGGTCTCGTTAGCCCTAAGTTGAATCCTATCAACTCTCCCCATATAGTTATTCAATCGTCCATTCATGATCTCAACCTCGCGTCTCGCTGCCAAGGACTCCATACTGGTGGTAGAAATAAAGTTTTCGGTACTTAGCATTTCATCCAGAATCGTTTAGATTGTCGTACCCATGGTGCCCATTACCTGCTGAAGACTTAATCGTGTTCTCTCATGCTTCTATATATATTTTGCCCTAGCTCGATCCTGAGCCTCCAAGCTAGTCTATTTAATGTAGGGGCTAGGTTTCTCGAAAAGTTCCCCGGATGGAATAGAAACGTCGGAACTCTTGCAAATTCCACTGATTAGACTTGGAGAAATTAAAGAATGGTGACGATCTCCCTAGACACCCTGAGAATGAATTTGATCATAAATGAAAGTGGTTAAATCAATCTTTCGTCCTCGCACCAAGTGATAGAGTAAATCGACCGTTGGATTGGTAAATGTGGTCCTATGTGAAGTGGGCTCGATGTTGTGGCAAATAAATAACCAAAGAATGGCTATTGATGGTGTAAACTCAATCTGATGCCACGCAGAAATTTGTAAATGCTAAGCATCCTCATGTCCAATTAGAACTCCCTCGACTGTGCTTCAATGGAAATCACCGGGAATAGGAGTAATGTTCTCCCAAGTTAACTGATAGTAGTCATGTATGACCTCAGGTGTAAACATGATCCACTTATACTGCACCCATGTTGGATGTAGATGTTCAGACCCAGGGGTGTCAATGTCCTTGTGGAAATTTGCATAGACCTCTTGAACTAGTCCCGCATACACCAGATGAGGTCGTTCTATGACCTTTTCCCAACCATAGTTATGGACCAAGGTGACTAGCTTGAATCCAAGAAAGATTTCCAATTTAACTGATCTTTCTGGAAGCAGGGTCCAATGGCTAATGATATCATATTAACGAGTGATGGCCTCTTGATTTAAAAATCATCGTAAGCCCTTTTTAGGTCCTCGAGTTTGTGTAGTATCCAAAGTGGATGCAACTTTTTCCTTTCCTTTAGAGGTGCATTTAGGAAGTATTCTGCAACACAAAGAAAATTGAAACATGTAAGTCATATGTGACGCATAAATGAATGCTATAGTACTTGAAGATAATATAAGAAGATGAGCACCAAATCCCTAAACTTATGTCAAATCATGCATGCTACTTGCGTAATCCAAGGTGTTATGTAATCGGTCAAACAAAGTATAAAATGATGTAACGATGCCATGCTAGACAAAATATATAATGAAGGATGAGTATGATATAAAAATTGTCAAAATTTAGTTTACAAACCCAATATCTTTGCAAAAGAATGAGATTTTGTTGCATTGAAAACCATGTTCGACTAAGCAAGTTCGCCTTCGGACATCGTCGAGAAAAAATGAAAATCCCTGAACAACCTCTGGGCATATGGAAGAGGGTATAGTAATGTAACACATATTCAAAATGTAGGTCAAATGGACATCATTTGGATTACGAAACTGAAAGATGAAGTGTGGGACATGAAGTGTAGTGTGCTTAGCCATGTGACATTGTCATGCCTATGTGTGTTCACTTTTGGCTTTGGTGTTTGCAATGCAATTTTCCAATGAATGACAACACAAAAAACAATCCAATATGCATATCAACTATGTCAAATTTGAAATGAACCCTAATTCCAAACAAGTGGTTACATAGGTATTTCATCAAACACGTTGTAAACGCTTCATTTTCCATGGAGAATTCAAGAATTTGAATACTAATCAAACCATAATATTTTTCAATACAATTCAATCATCACAATTCCATCATCTACTTAATGGCCCACTCCTCAATCAAATATCCAACTTCATTCTCAAAACACCAAAGTAAGGTAAATAAAATGATGGCAAAGAGGGGTGGATGACATACCTTGGTAGTTTGATGAAAAAGAATGGAGAGAATATAAGTGGGAGTGATGTGGTGTGGGTAGTTTACATGTAGGGCTGTGTGTGTGAGGTGAAACATGGGTGTGTGCGAGATGTGCGTGGAGTGCGATGTGGTGTGGGAGTGGTGTGCGTATGTTTAAAAATTTGTGGCCGAAGGTACTCTATGCAACTGCATAGAACACGTACATGTGGTCCCATAGAACAATGTGTTAGGGCCAAGATTCTTGTAACTGCAAGCCTGGTAGTTTTATGCGGTCTCATAGACTACCAGGTTTGCAACATTGGCTAGTTTTCTTAAAGTTTTCATTTTCGACAATCGGCGGTCCCATTGCCTCAATTTTCGTGCTAACTAAGTTGAATGAATGCAGTGAGTAAGTGTAATGTAGATAAACTTTAAAATATATTCGACTATTTGAAAACTCGTTTTTGGTCTATTTTCACTAAAAACTCGATTTTCAACCCACAATGTAACACGGCATTCCAACGCTCCCACAACTTGCCAAATCACATTTTTAACCACTGAGTGTGCATGGATGCCATGAACTTGGTTCCAAAAACAGTTTAAACTTGAAAACACATGTTGATCCCGGAAAGCTCAAAATGGATCGTTTTGCCTCGAAATGCTTGACTTTCACACCGAATCAACAAAATGCCATTCCAACACCCCCAAACTTATGCACAACATATTTAAAATCAATTTGGACCATGCATAGACTCTTAGTGACCTCTAGGGACGATGAATAACCTAATGAGCCTAAAATTTTCTAAAATATGAAAAATTCATAATCTAATGCATAAAGCGAAATAAATAAAAGGGAAGAATATGTTGGGTTACCTCCTAAGCAGCACTAGTTTATAGTCTATAGCTTGACTATACTTCGGTTGATTCACTCTGGTGTGTTGAGATAGTCTGTGGACTTTTCTTTTGGAAAATCACCGATCCAATAAGGTTTCAATCATTGTCCATTTACATTTAATGTTCACTTGTTATCGTGAGGGATTTTAACTACTCCATATTGAAACACTTTATTGGCTGTGTATTGCTTAGAACATCTTAACCTGAACTTCCTAGGGAACAGCTTGAGTCTTGAGTTGTATAATAGAACCTGTTGCCCCACCACAAACTTTCGTCTTTGAATACTAATGTCATGCCACTTCTTGATGGGCTCCTTATAAAGTTTTGCATTCTTATACACCTCTAGTCAGAATTCATCCATTTCATTCAATTGCAGCAATCTCTTTTCACCAGCTGCCTTCAAATCAAAGTTTAAATTCTTGACTGTCCAGTATGCTAGGTGCTCCAACTCAACTGGCAAAGGATATGCTTTTCCAAAAATCATCCAGTATGGAGACATGCCTATAGGTGTTTTGAACGTTGTCTTGCAAGCTCATAGTGTATCGTCGAGTTTTTTAGACCAATTTTTCCTAGAAGAGCTCATTGTTACCTCAAGTATCCTCTTCAACTCCCTGTTAGAGATTTTGACTTGTTCGCTGGTTTGAGGATGATATGGAGTTGCTACACAATGTCAGACGCCATATTTAGCCAACAATGACTCAAATTGACGATTGCAAAAATGCTTGCCCCCATCACTGATTATAGCCCGAGATTTCCATAATGGGTAAAATATACTTCTTTAAAAATCCAATCACCACCTTAGCATCGTTGGTTGGCAATGCTACTACTTCTACCCACTTGGAGACGTAGTCAACAGTAACCAGTATATATTGATCCGAAAATGATGGTGGGAATGGTCCCATGAAGTCAATTCCCCATATATCAAAAAGTTCCACCTCAAGGATGTTGTTTAGAGACATCTCATTCCTTCTCGAGATATTTTCAGTATGTTGACACGTATCATACCTCTTCACAAATTCAAAAGTGTCCCAAAATATTAAAGTCCAATAGAACCCAGGTTGTAGAGTTTTTGCTGCTGTTTTAGATGCCCTAAAATGACCGGCGTATGCAGATGAGTGACATTGCCCTAATATTTTAAGGACTTATTCTTCTGGCACACATCGTCGAATAATCTGATATGCTCATTGCCTATGCAAAATGGGATCTTCCCAAAAATAATATTTCAAGTCATCAAAGATCTTCTTCCTCTGATGACTTGAATAATCCGGTGGTGTGATAGACTTGGCCAAATAATTTACGATGTCAGCATACCAAGGTACTCCATCCATGCAAAAAATATGATCATCTGTGAAAATCTCATTAATGTCGATGAAATCATTTTGCTCTCCTAGCTCAAGTTGAGATAAGTGGTCTGCTACCACATTTTCGTTGCTCTCTGTATCCCTTATCTCATAATCAAATTCTTGTAGTTGTAACACCCAACGGATAAGTCTCGGTTGGCATCCATCTTCTTCAACAAGTACTTTAAGGCAACATGATCAGTGTAAACTATTACCTTTGAACCCACAAGATATAATCGAATTTGTCAAAGGTATAGACCACTGCTAACATCTCTTTATCTGTAGTGGTATAATTTAGCTAGGCGTCAGTTAATGTTTTGCCTGCGTAATATATCACGTAAAATATCTTATTCCTCTACTGTCCTAATACTGCCCCACCATGTAATCATTAGCATCACACATTAATTCAAATGGTAAACTTCAATCTGATGAGATGATCATTGGTGCTGAAGTAAGCTTCTCTTTTAACGTGTTAAAAGCCATAAGATACTATGTATAAAAGTTAAATGTGACATCCTTGGCTTGTAGGTTACACAGAGGCTTCGTGATCTTCAAGAAATCCTTAATGAATCGTCGATAAAACCCGACATTGCCAAGAAAACTGCGAACACCCTTAACTGATATAGGTGGCGGTAATTTATAAATAATCTGAATTTTTACTTTCTTTGTCCTATTAGCTGAAATGTGATGCCTAGTACAATGCCCTCTTATACCATGAAGTATCATTTTTCTAAGTTCAATACCAAGTTGGCCTCCTTGCATAACACAACACCAAATTCAGATGCTCCAAACATTCATCAAATGAGGATCCAAATGCCGAGAAGTCATCCATGAAAATCTCTATGAATTTCTCCACCATGTCGGAAAAAATCGCTATCATGCAATGTTGAAAGGTAGTAAGAGCATTGCATAATCCGGATGGTATCCTACGGTAAGTAAATGTACCATAGGTGCAAGTAAAATTGGTCTTTTCCTAATCATCGGGTGCTACTAGGATCTGATTATATCTAGAGTATCCGTCAAGAAAATAGTAGCGTGAATGACCTGCCAGTCGTTCTAGCATCTAATCAATGAATGGAAGGAGAAAGTGATCATTTCTAGTAGTAGCATTGAGTTTCGGTAATTAATGTACCCTTTCCAGCTTGCAACAGTTCGCGTGGGAATTAGCTCATTCTTTTCGTTCTGCACAACTGTAATACCATTCTTTTTAGGCACAACCTAGACTGGACTGATCCATGTATTGTCTAATATCGGGTAAATAATGTCATCATCTAGAAGTTTTAGTACTTCAGTCCTAGCCATCTCCTTCATGTTCAATTTTAGCCTTCTCTGACCATCTACACAAGGTTTAAAATTCTTCTCCATGAGAATCTTGTGCACGCACAATGAAGGGCTGACCCTTTATTATCTGCAATAGATCATCAAAAAAGGTCTTATTTTCTCGGAGTACTTGTAGTAGTCTCTCTTTCTCCACCTCACTGATTGAGTTCGAAAAAATCACCGGGAGTGTACAGGACTCCCCCAAATAAGTATAATGAAGATGAAACCTACTTAAGTTCGGACTTTAGAGTTTGTTGAATAGACAGTACTGCGTTGTAGGACCGATTTCTAATTCCTCAAACTGACATTTTTGCACGTATAGTGGGTTAGTTTCCAAGAACCTCACACATATCTCAATATCAAGAGAATCAGAGTGAGTGGATTGAGAATGTGCAACACAGGCTTAATACACGTTTGACGAGTTGTGGAGCATAAATGATTCTTGGACCAATTTTTCAATCATATCTATCTGAAAGCAGCTATTTGACTCAGTAGAGAATTTCATGGCCTTGAAGACGTTGAAAGCAACTTGTTCCTCGCCATTCCTCAAAATCAACCGACCCTTCTATACGTCGATGAGTGCTCTCACAGTAGCAAAGAATGGTCAACCCAATATAAGTTGTATATCATTGTTTTTCTCCATGTGTAGATAAGAAAATCTGCAGGGAAGATGAATTTCTTCACTTTAATCAGCATATCTTCTATAATCCCTCTTGGGTGGGTAAAGGATTGATCAGCCAGCTATAGAGTCACTATTGTTGCTTTAGCCTCTCCTAAATTGAGTTTCCTAAAAATAGAAAGTGGCATCAAATCAATACTCGCAACTACGTTACATAGAGCTTTATCGAAATGACAATTTCCAATAGTACAAGGTATAGTAAAACTCCATAGGTC
>CAIGRS010206451.1:0-11639 GCA_903798395.1 Fraxinus floribunda | reverse complement strand
AATTGGATGATGCACTTTGAACGTACAGAACGGCATTCAAAACTCCAATAGGCATCTCTCCATATAAGCTGGTATTTGGAAAGGTTTGTCATCTACCAGTTGAGCTAGAACATAAAGCATATTGGGCAACACAGTTCCTCAATTTCAATATGAGGGCAGCAGAAGAAAAGAGAGTTCTACAACTTCATAAGCTCGATGAGTTTCGGTTGGATTCATATGATAACGCAAAAATGTATAAGGAAAAGACCAAGAGATGGCATGACGGGCATATAAGAGAAAAGGAGTTTGAAGTTGGTCAGCAAGTATTGATGTTCAACTCACGTCTCAAGCTTTTCCCAGGAAAGCTAAAGTCTAGGTGGTCAGACCCCTTCACAGTAGTAACAGTGTTTCCACGTGGTGCTGTGGAGATGGTATCTCAAGATCAATAGAGGAGGTTCAAAGTAAATGGACAACTGTTGAAAGCTTATTGAGGAGGTGACTACTCTAGTGAGAAGACGACTTTGCCACTCGACAGTGCAGAGTAACCTGAACAACAAAGTCGAGCTATAGACTATAAACAAACGTTTATTGGGAGACAACCCAAATCTATTCTCTTTTATTTATTATGCTCTAATACATTAGATTAGAATTTTTATTGTTTTAGTGTGTTAATGTAGATTGTCGTGCGTACTCACGTTAGGCACTTGGCTGCCTGTAGCCAATTTGCTTGGTTCGTGCGTAAGCACAATCAAGCCGTGCTTAAGCACGGTATTGCCGGGTGAGGAGTTAATCCCTCACCCACGAGCCACACAACCCTTCCCTTCCTTTCTAAAACACATGAACGCGCACGTTTTTCTTCCAAAATCGGCGCCTCCTCTCAATTCTTCTCCCTTTTCACTTGGGTACTATGAATTGAGCACATTGGGTCACTAATCACACTAAAATCATTCATCACCTCTTTCAATTGTTACGAAATCAACGATAAGGAGCCCCACCTAGAAAAATCTCGAATTTACTTCTTCATCTTTTGATTTTGCAATTTTTTTTTTTCAGTTTTTGGATTGTTGTGGAGATTGGGCTTAGGTAGACGTTGGATTTTGTTGATTATATTGAAAAGTTGTTGGATTCATCACTTGAATAAGTTGTATGCATCCATTTGATTCCTTTGCCCCACCGCTTGTTCGATTAGTTTTCCTAATGGAGCATTGGTCTACATTATGGCTTGATCTTTGCACAATACTTGGAATGCAACACACGTTAACGATTCTATATATTTACTATCCTAAATTCTCATGCATAGCATAAGTTGAAGGGCATATCAACATCAACTTGTGACCCATATTATGGCATCAACCCCAAACCTACGTCTACCTGCATCTCCTATATGCATCCCCCACGTATCACACCCCACTTTGCCCATTCATTTTGTACTTTGGCATTTTTCTTGATTTTCTTGTCTAGCACATATATCTCATGTTTCCTATTTCATAATTTTGATAGGTATGCCTCCCAAACGCACACGTGAGGCTCCCTCCTTTTCAAAAGGTAAATACACATCTTCTTCTTCCTCTATCTCGGCACACTATCGTGTTGATGAAAGTGGTGTGCGGAGATTTCTTAGCCTGGACGGTTTTACCCGAGTGGGAAGTAATATTGGATGATTTCCTAAATAAAGACATTAATTCATCGCGCGGGCTGGGACAAGGTGATAGCTAAACCATTTGCTATTTATCCTACACTTGTCCAGGAATTCTACACCAATTTCAACTTTTCCATCAATGAGCTTGGTACCGATCATGTACACCAAACTTGGGTCCGCGATAAATGGGTTATGTTCACACCCGAGGTCATTGATGAGTACCTCGATACAAGTTCGATCACGAAAGCTACCTTGCTCTATCATCTGGCTCGAGGGTTCAAAATTAATTTGGGCACTCACATTTATAATTTGATTTGTGCCTGCGCTAATGAGGAGGACATACGACACTCGTTCTTGTTTCTGAGCCTTATAAGTGGGATATGCAGGGCTTACGGGGCGCGGCCCCTACCAGCTGAGAAAGATATGCGTCCTGTTGCCCTGATTAACATTCACACTACCAAAAATTCTTAGAGAAAGGTTGAACAATACAGACGGGGACGACAAGATATCGAGGACGAAGAGGGCTATGGAGACGACAATGACATTCACCCCACCCCGCAACATGAGCCACCAGCGGACAACCCTGTACTCCATCAGATGTTTACAACGATAATTGGGGTTAGTCGGGATGTTCGACAGTTGCAGTAGGCCGTTTCGGCCATGGATTTACAGGTACATGATATGCAAACTGACATCGGGATTGAACGAGCGACACTAGCAGGACTAAAGAGGATGTCTCTAATTTACGCAGACGTATTGATAGGCTCATTGGGTGATAGATCGTTATACTGAGATGGTGTACGATATGCAGATTCGAGTTGATCAGATATACGACATGGCCTATCATATGCAGGTCGAAATAGGCCAGTAGTCCGCGTTGATGTGGGAGATTCTTAACCGTTTATCTCCACCACCATTGTCAGACTGATCAGGGGAGTTCTTGGTTCCCTTCTTGCCCTTCCTTTTGCATTTAATTCTCCTTTTGTAGACATTGAGGGCAATGCACGTGTTAAGTTTGGGGGTAACTTTATCTTCATCAATAATATGTCGTATATGCTATCTTTTGCATGATTTTTGTTTGTATTAAAAAAAACCTCTACTGTTTTGTGTGTTTGTATGGGTTAGATGGTCTTGCTGACGATGATGTGTACACTGGAACTGTGTATTTAACTAAGAACTATGAAAAATTATATATTGAGTTGATTGACACTTATTTATGCAAAACTTGATCTTTATTGAGAACTATATTCATGTTTTGCGTTATGAGTTGATGACTTGGTTCATATTAGGAGAAAGTTGAATTCATATTAGGAGAAAGTTGAACATAGTCGGTGAAAACCTGAAACACCATAAATACATATACCCATAAAACTTCCTTTAGGAGAGTTTGGAGATGATTGAACTGGTACTAGGGAACATTGAGATAAGTAAGGATTCTGTGTGTGAAATTGTTGTGTGAATTTTCTAAAGTCAACAAGATGAAACGAGGTGAGAACCTTTAGTTAGAGGGCAGTTTCGAGCATAAGTGTAAAATAAGGGGCATTGCACTAATCTTGGGAAAAAAAAAAAACCTTCCCTTTGGAGCATTATTGACTCAAGCAATTAAACCTGCAAGGGTCCTTAAAACCTGGTGCCCTATGGTCGTCTGACTTGGGAGTCTTATTCGCTTAATGTAGAGAAGTTTCAAAAAAATAAAAAATAAATAAATTTAGAAAAAGCAGGTGTATGAAACAGAAGACGCACCAAATACCATAGTTAAGCCTCAAACACTTATTTGAGAAGACTTGAATTTTGATGATGAATTATTAGCCTAGTTTAATCCTAGATGTCGAAACAATCAAAGAATTGGAGAATTCTTGTTTATTGATGTGTTGACTTATAATTAGTAGAGTCCACCTGAACTAGAGAGGGTAGAGATAGTAATGAAAAATTCAACCTTAGATTGCACACTAGGAAAAAAGTAGAAAGAATAAGTTTGGTAGTGTGTAAATCATACGATAGTTGAAATGCAATATTTGACCATAGAGGGTCGGAAATTGAAAAAATTGTAAATTTATGATTGTCTACTTAGTTTTTCACTCACACACTCACACGTCAGTTTTGCATTGGAAGAGTGGATATTGGTTTGATATTGTGATTTTGAAGCAGTGTGTAGATTTAGTACTATAATTTCAAATATAGAGTTAAAAAACTAGATTGTCTAATCAAATATTTTTGCATACTTGCACGTTTGTTTTTATTTAGATTATAGTTTTGCTTGAGTACAAACAAATGTTTTAGTTTTTAGGTATTGGATAAATGTATTTTATAGACTTATTTGGGGGCCTAAAATATCGATATTTAATAATTAGTTTAACAAAATATATTCTAAATTGTTGTATTTTATGTTTAATAGGTAAAACTCTTTGAATGGAAAAGAAATTGAAGAAAGGAAGCAAAAGTTGACGAAAAATGACAAAATTTAAAGTAGAAGGACTAANGGGGCCTAAAATATCGATATTTAATAATTAGTTTAACAAAATATATTCTAAATTGTTGTATTTTATGTTATATATGTAAAACTCAATGGTTGAACGAGGAATTGCAAGAAACAAAGGAAAAATCCAGGAAAAGGGGCAAAGTCCAAAGTTTGAGGATCAAATTATAAATATTCAATAGTTGATTCGGACTACAAGAAGATACTTTGAAGATTTCTAGGAGACAATTGGATGGAACTAGAATTCAAAAGGAATAAAATATGATCAAAATATTATCAAAATCAATTCCCAATCTCACAAGTTTTAGTTTAGATTTTTAGCCGAATATTGAGACTGATTTTTGGCATAGTAAATGTCCAAATTGGAAACATTCTATTTATAAAAGATGTATCCCTTTGAGTTAGGTTTCGAATTTACTTTGAATTACCTCAATCAAATATTGGGAGAGAAAGTTATGGCCAAAATATTGACTGCTGTGCAGAAACAAAAAAATCGCTCTTGAATGTAACTTCCCTTATTCGATTGGAACTCTTTTAGAAATCAATTTGGAGGTGATTTTCAACCAATCTTCTACTCTTACAAATACCTAACAGTAAAATATATATTAGAGAACTCTCATATACATATTATACTCCAATACTCATTAATTATTATCGTCAAATGAGGAAAATTCATAAATTTTGTGACAAAATTGAAGGGCACTTGCAACAATTTAATCAAGTGAAGATTCAAACTTATGTTTTGGGCAAAGAAGAGAAGACATAAGGGAGATTTATCAAGAAACCTTTGAAGAGATTAAAGATTTCAAAATTTTTGTTCATTTTCTCAATTTATCAAAAATTCGAGTTATGTCTTTTCATTTAAATATGATTTCTTATAATTTGAATATGTTAGACTAGTTTTATATATTGCTAGGATGAGATGAACCTTTGTTATTAACATTATTTTTTGTAATTTCGATATGTTATTCTAGTTTTATATATTGTTGGGATGAAATGAACCCTTCTTATGATATTTTTAGTTTATAAATAATTATTTTGACTTTAATTTGGTTTGATTTGTGGATATTTATTATTATTTTTATCGTTCTTTTCAATTGTTTGATCACTAATAGAATTGTTAGTGAATTTTATTGTTATCTAAGTACAATATAATAAACACTGTAAGGTTCGATAGAGGATATAGATATACATCTAAGCTTTATATGATTTCAGTAAGTGTTCTAGCAATTGTTAATACATTTATCATGCTTGCATCTTTCATCGAGAGATAGAAATGTCACATGAGGTTAATAGATTTGATTGCTATCGAGAGAGGCTTTAAATTAAATTAGAATTATTGACCAACATGAATGATTTCAAATTGTCACTTTAATAGGTATACTAAAAATGGAACAACAATGGAAATTCGACATCTTAATAATGCTTCTCACATATTTGAAAAATATATTTACTTACTTTCACTAGTTTAATTGATAATTTAGGGGTTAGTATAGGAAAATCACAAAACTTGTTTGATATTCGATTAAAGTTGCAATTAATTTTAACTTGCTTAAACACATAGTCCTCGTAGTTCGACATTCTATTCACTACCTTATTACTTGTTCGCGATCTCGTTCACTTGCGAGTTTTCAAAGGATCAAGTTTTTGTCTAAAAATTAGATTACGACATGCATTACGTTACGATATTAACTTTATGCATGGTGTTAGTAAACCTTAGTTTGTAATGTCACCTTGTCCTTATTCCACGTTGTTGAGAACCAAACCAAATAATAAAAACGAGAATAATATGAGTAGTATAAAAATAATAGATCACACAACAAATAGGATTTACGTGGAAACCCAAATTTAGGAAAACAGTGGTCAGGGACAGAGAATTCACCATAAGCTAAGGAGTTATAAAGGATTTCTTTGAACCAATAACTAATTAAACAATTTGTCAATTCCAATATGTGTTCTGTAACACATATGTATAACCAAAAAATCTCAACATACTAGCATAATTAATATAAAGAGTTTAATATAGGGTGAAATCCCAATACAATGGGTAACACTAATAATTGAGAATTTGGAATGAAATAAGAATCATATTCACCTTGAACTCCTTCCAAATATCTTCAAATCTACTATCAAGAAACTAATTTTTGTTACCAGATTTGATACTCTCAATCTCAATCTAAATAATTCTCTCAAGGTTTTAATGTATACAACAATGATCTAATTGTTCTGTCAAGTCTTTGAAGAGTCTATACCTTATGAAGTATTTATAGGAACCCAATCTTGGAGTTATAGATGAAGTAGAGTATAAGAATCACTGTCAAAATCAAGTAGGAATCCTATTCTAAACCTGTCAGGTGGCGCTACAATGTTGACCTTACTGGTACATTCTTCTTGTGGCACCGCGACGTCAAGCTCCTATTTTGCTTCTTCACGCCCGATGCTGCGTCTCGATGACTTCGATTATGTCCTTGTCCTTTCAAAACAGTTCTTCATCAGTTCGAAAGCCCTTAGCCCAATCAAATTCTCAATCCATGATGATATTTGATCCCTTATCAAACTAGACTTCTAAACCAAAATTATCTAAGCTTCTTTTATGAATCAAGTTTTCAAATCACATGGAATTTGAGTTACAAACATAACAAACTCCACCTTGACACAAATTCCATAGCAAAGAATTATGTCTTTACTCTTCAAGTCATTCTCTAACTCTTCCATCATGTCCTTTCTGGGCACATCATGCTCCTTTCAGGCATACTCAATAATTGTAAACTTAATGTAAGTCCTGCTTACCAGCAGGACTGCCTTGCGCCAACCTTGCTTGAATTATCGTGTTCACTTTCAGCTCCAACTGAGTCACCAAATCTGTTCGAATTACAACAAGCAACATCAACTCTACCTGAGTTTCCAAGCCAACTATAATCATCATGAGCACCATGATCAACAAGATGAAAACTAACTCCACATGAGCTATAGGAAGATTCCCCAATATTATTGTTCGAATCATCATGAACAACCCTGAGTTGTGAAAATTGCTCGAATCACCACGATCAACAAGATTACAACTAACTCCATCTGAGCTATAGGAAGATTCCTCAATATTATTGTTCAAATCAACACGAACAACCCAATGACAACCAACTCTACCCGAGATTTTGCTTATTGAACCATAAGCTGCAGCTACATCCATAATGACCGTCGAACCTTCTGACACATATAACCCAAACTTTCTCCGTCCCCTTCACAAAAACCGACACCCTTGCTAACTTTCAAAACTCCACTTTCACTAGTATACCTGTACCTTTTTTAGAGTACTCAAAAAGATTAAATTCATGCTTATATCTGGAACATGTTGAACTTGGCCAAATGTTTGAATCATCCCATCAAACATCTTGATTTTGATATTAGCAGTCCAGCTTTAATATCCCAAAATGTATTATAGTCGTCGTGTCTGTACCATACTTAATTGCATTGTTAACCTCTCCATATGAATCGGCCATAGAATTAGCAAAATAGTGACCTTATACTAATCAGACACTTTTTCATCACAATTAACGATATCTTGAATAACTTTGTTGAAAACATCCAAATTGTCATCAAGATCCTTTGAAGGATCCATTTTAAAGCTAAAAAATCCTTCAAGCAGTACAACTTATTAGGAGTAAACTGAAGCAAATATAAGTCCTCCAACTTTTTCCAAGATTCTTTAGTAGAATCAAGTTTTCCAACTTTTCTAAAAACGTTGTCGGATAGGTTTAAAATAATTGAAGTGTAAGCAAGTTTATCATATTTTTCTTCTTTTTTTTGCTTTTGTTAAATTCGTAGGAAATTTGCCATCTATGACATTTGAAACTTTTTATTGAATCAAAATCCTCTTCATCTTTTGTTACCAAATTGAAAAGTCTCCTTTCCCATTGAAAATTCCAATTTCAAATTTTGAAAAATAGAACAACCAAAATGCAGAAATAGGTCACACAAAGTAATTATAAGGCAATATTATACACCATTCTAAATTCCCTGGGTTTCGTGATACTCAAGATCTCATATCAAGAAAATGTTCAAACGGGTCAAGTCTAGGTGTTCTAGTAGAATAGTCGATGCAGCATGAATGTATATCAACAAAAAATCAAATTCTCATGTAATTAAACATAAAAACAATTATCAACTTGCAGTTAAATCCAACACTTCAATAGAGCAAATAGTTCCTAAATCTCTAGCAGAAAAAATGGTTACCCCTTCACGGTAACCCCAATCCCAATGTCACCCCATACGATGATGCGCTAATGCTGAAATTTAAACGAGATCATCCATTTACCAAAGCGGACCTATCTGAGTTCATAAATTACAAGAAATATAATTTTAACACTTTAGGACCACCACTATTCGCCCTAAAGTTTGTAGAAACCGATAGAATGCAAAACTAAATCCCGAATGTGCAGAGGCAAAATCTTCTAGATTCTACCGTATTACCTGAAATAGAAAACTAACACCACAAACACGTTAGAAAAACTGTTAGGATAAAATTGTCTGAAGAAAGTTTTGCAGAAAGAGCTTGTATGTGTCACAACATGCATCGTCGAAATCCTCACGTGCAGCCGCTGTCGCCGACCGTCAACTTCACGCACCGGACCTCCAACACCTTTTCCACCTGTATATCTCAATTCCGATCTCCGTTTCACCAATAGCCTACTGGATTGGCTGAAAAACCTAGTTATAGGTCTGGTTTTTCTTGAAAAATTTGGGCAGATTTTTCAACAGTTTGCTTCACCGATTTTGGATCTATTTTGTACATAAATAACCACCAACAAACACTTTGATACCAAATGTTAGAGATGAGTCTCCAAACTCCAAGGAACCAGGCTCAGTCTCAACTAATCGACCACCAAAATGTCAACTAAAAACCATAAAACAATTGAATTTGTTCAAATCCTGCTTTAATAACCAATTGGGACATTCCAAGAACCGTAAAGATAAAATAAAATTCATCTTTGATACCACTTGTGAAACAAACAAGATACCAAAAACACTTTGACAACACTTGTTGAAAACTAGTCCAAACAATAAAAATGAGAATATTATGAGTAATATGAAAATAATGAATCACACAACAAACAGGATTTATGCAAAAACTCAAATTCGAGAAAAATCGCGGGGAGAGGCAGAGAATTCACTTTAATCATTAATAAGGAATTACAAAGGACCTTTTTAGACCAATAATTAATCGGACAATTGGTAAATTCCAATATGTGATGTACACCACACATTTATAATCAAAGAATCCAAACATAATAGGAGAATTAATACATGAAGAGTTTAATTTAATGTTAGTCTCAATACAATGAGTACAACCAATAATGGAGAATTTGGAATGAAATAGGAGTCAAATTCACCTTGGACTCCTTCAAGTCTACTATCAACTCCTAATACTCCTCTAACAGTATTTCATATACCCAGAAACTAATTTTTTTTATAAGATTTGATGCTATCAACCTAAATCTAATCTAATTGTTATGTTGAGTCTATGAAGAGCCTACACCTTATGAAGTATTTATAGTAACCCAATCTTTGAGTTAAAGATGAAGTAGAGCAAAGGAATTGTGGTCAAAATTGAGTAGGAATCCTGTTCCAAACCCGCCGATGGCACTGTGGCGCCCAGGGTTCCATCATGTCCTTTTAAAACACTTTTTCATCAATCCCAAAGTTCTTATCCCGGTCAAACTCTCAATCCATGATGATATTTGATCTATTGTCAAAATAGAATTCTAAACCAAAATTATCTAGACTTCTTCCATGAATCAAACTTTCAAATCACATGGACTTTGAGTCACAAACATAACACACATCAATTAAACTGCTGCCACCACCTTTTTCTTCTGCATAGGCATGCTACAGAAAGAGTAGGAGAAGTTGCTAGAATTATAGTGTTAGACATCTTATGACGATACCCAATTTATATAAATTGGACTTATTTGTGAAAAATGATTATTATAAATTTAAGCCTAATGTCAAGTCATAAGTTGATAGAAGTCGAGCAATCCAATGTATTGTAATATATTATAGGTAAATTTTACTTTTAGTCCCAAACCTTTGACATAAGTAACAAATATACCCACTTCCTTTTCTTTGGCTGGTTTTAACCCTCAACCTTTCTGAATGATTGGAGATTAAAACCAGATAAAGACTACTTCAGGCAAAGGTTGAGGATGAAGAGTGCAATTTATCCTAAATTATAATATAAGAGTCAACCGAGGTACACCTCAACTGTAGATTAATTCAAGATGGAGATCAAGAATCAAAATATTCTAAGATATCAAAACTCTCAATGGCAGTTTCGACCCAATGAGAGTGTCAAGAATTGTCAAAGACTATAGCTAATAGATCTTTGTTTGTAGTGGTGTAGTTGAGTCTAGCATCACTAATAGTCTGGCTGGCCTAGTGAATTACATGTTGCATCTTATCCTTGCATTGTCCTAACGTTGAAAAATGTTATTTAAAAGATTAATAAAGTCGTGTGCATGGAATGAACGGGACGGTGGCCGAAAGTTTGTCCTATACGACCGCGTAGGCAAAGAGCCATGCGGTCGCATGGCCGCATACAAAAATTGATGCCCGGGTTTTCGAAAATCTATGCGATGTCATAGATTTACTCTATGTGGTCGCATAGAATAAAATTTAAAGACGTTGGGGGCAGTTTTAGTTTGAAATGTGGCAGCTTTTGGAAGGTAATTTGCAACTCTTCCATAGGTTTTGACACCAATTTGTGGGTATTATCGAGGTCGATAAATAGGTTGCAAGATGATCAATACAAAGTAATGAAAAACACTTGAAAATAGAGTTTTTGTTATATTCATTCCACAAAGAAAGAACAACTTATTTCTTCTTTCATATTCATATTTCTCTTTGCGTTCTTGGAGTTTTTGGAGAATTACACTAATGCTTAAGTGTTGAATTCTTCACAAAGCTTGATTAATCCTCTAAACTATTTGTCAGAAAACCCTTAAGGACCAAATTATATCGGAGAGGGGGCAAATGTTATTTGAGGACAACGATTACGTGTTTGAGCCTTTCATATCATTGAAGTTCTTGATTATTTACATCAATTTCTTCCAATCATTTGGTGGAAGATCTAATGACTACAAAATGAGAGACTGCGATATGCGGAAACATCATATAAGTTTATCATGTTCTTTTGTTTGTTTCATTGTTGAATTTAAATTTGATCTTGGTTTCATTCATCATGTTGTGGATTGGAATTTTGGTTTCTTCTCCATTTCCTCTCATAATGAAATTTTCTCAACGATCTCAAATGATATTTTTACGAAGGAGAGTGAAACCACAATGGCAACAAACAAGAATGATGAATAAAATCTTATGTGGACCATTTGGAAAGAAATATTTTCCTTTAAAGAATGAAAGGATTCAATCCGACATCAAGTGTTCGACTTCAGTAATCATCATTTTGCCATCTCAAGTTCCATTTTGGTAAGTCAAAATTATGTTCAATCTTCACGTATGCTTATATGGAGTGCATATTAAATCTGATTTATA
>CAIGRS010206445.1:0-11424 GCA_903798395.1 Fraxinus floribunda | reverse complement strand
ATTATGCTCATTCTTGCACTTCTAATATTTTCATTTCTTTGCTAGATGAATACAGAACTTCTCAAGCAGAAGACTGAGATGCTGGAGGAGTATTTTGGCATTTGTATTGAACCCAATGGTAATTTGTCGAGGATTCCTGTCATACTTGATCAGTACACACCAGACATGGACCGTTTTCCAGAGTTTGTTCTTTGTTTGGGCAACGATGTAAGTGTCATGCCATTCATTTCCTTTGCCCTCTTTTAGTTACATAAAAATTATCTACATCCTGATGTTTAAGGCACACGAATCAGCTTTGGATGCCTTAACAGGATATGGACGTACTGAAGTTAATTACTACAGGCCAAATTTTTTTAGTTACCACATAAGAATAATTTATCCATTGATTAGGTTACTGTTTTACTGTTATGATTATGTGATGGATGGCATTCTAATGTGGTGTACCACTTAGGTGCTTCTATTTCTCGCTCTCGTTCTATTATGCAGTGTTATGAGGTCTAGAATGAATCACTATTTTTTTATATTAAAAATGTTTTAACCACCAGAACAAATATACCTTAGTAGACGTGGGGCATTTGCCTCCTCTCCCTGAGTTTCCCAAAGTCATTAGAGTAATTCAAAGGAAGTTCATTTTTCTTAATTCTTCCATTCTTCCATTTACTGGCCTCAAAGAAATAAACAAGGTTTACATAATTGCACACAATTCCCCTCTTGAATAAAATCCTTGATCCACCCTTACTGTCAACAATCTGGTTGTGCCTTCACAGCAACCAGGAAGCTTCCTGATCTATCGTCCCATTTGTGATTATTCTTTTGACTTTTGGCTGATTAAATACTTCAGCGGTAGAATATTTGATTATTAGGCCTAGATATATGAACTGTGTATTTTCTTTTTCAACCTTTATTCTAAACGGAAACAAACATTAATTTCTTTTGGTTGTGTTTTATTTTGTCTTATTGAATTTGTCAGGGGAATCTTTTAGAATGGAGTCTATGTTACCACGATAATTTCTGCCAATAGTTTGTGTTGCTTCAGCTGTCTTTTAGTATTTAGTACTGCTTTGTTAATATGATCCGAAAAAATTCTCTGCACAATAGTTCTGAGAATTGTTTTACACTACTTCTATACATGTTTGAAAAGTATTCACTGGTGGAATAACAAGTCCAAATCGGCATGCTTAATAACAATTCTAGCTGTAAAAATAGTTCAAAATGCATGATAGTCCTATGGTTTTTGGAATTTGCTGATTATCCCTCTGCACTCTGCAGTTGTAAAATACATCTTGCTTTAGAGTTCGTAATTTTGATTGATCATGTGCCATTGCATGGTGCTTAATTTATGTTGAAGTTTTGAATATTAGCACAAGAGCCAAACGATTATTGAATTGTTGATAGTTACATATACTCCTATAATTTTTCAGAAGCTAAATTTTGCTTATTTTTCTAGGTTGATTGGGATAACGAGAAGAATTGTTTTCAAACTATAGCTGCTGCCATTGGGAACTTCTATGCCATGCATCCTCCTTTGTTGCCTAATCCATCAGGTAATGGCTTGCAGTGTTACAAGAGGAGGGTGCTTTCTCGCAGTCCTAGAGGAGGAATATTTTCAGAAACTGCTGGTACGACTCCCTTGTCATAAAATCATTTTGTGAGCAGTACTACTAAAGCTGAACCTTACAAATGTCATATAGTTTATTATTTTGTTCCTTTTTCCTATTACCGTAAGAATTTATTTTGTTGGACCTAGGTAAATGATGCCAAAGAGTTCTAAAATGAAAACTTGATGAAACTTTTTAACTAATGATTAGCATTATAATGAACTTAACATATTATAAATGAGAACATAACTTCATAAGCCAAAAATCCTATCCAAAGTTTCACTTATAAAGACTTCCATGTAAGACACCGTCATTTGCCTCCTATATAGTTCTTTTCGTGCTCACTCCAGATGCGGAACTTCAAGCGAACAAGGATTGCCACTTGATAGATTTTTCTTTGTTATCCAGTCCACCAACTTCCCAATTCCTTGGAAGCTTCTGAACTGTTGATGGGCATGCCTGGGATCATCAATTTGCTCCCTATGTTTCCTGTACAGCAAACTTTGTAGCTCCTTACGTGAGAAAGTTGTTTATGTAAGAATACATCTTGCACCTGTAATGGGCTTAAAAAAGAAATGGGAAAGCAGTTGAAATTTATAATATCGACCCTCTATTTGCTTCAAGAAGCACTATTAGTTTCTTACAAGATGAAAATATTGAGGTTGATATCAGTATCAGGCAATCTATGACCAACAAGACCGAAGTGTAAATTAGTTTCTTACCAAATTATTTGGTAACTTTGACTTTCTACTTTGTTTTAGCTAAAGATAGATGCAATATCAAAATTTAAATCTGATTATCTGACTTACATAAACACGAGTCTTGCAAGACTCTTTTCCATACACAGGCCCTCAACAACAGGTGATATATGATATCAGATTTGCTGCAGCTGAATCCTGTTTCGAGTATTTAAATTCTTTCAAGAAATATGAAAACTTGTGACTGCTGTAAAATATTAGTCTAGCATTTTTATTTTATTTGAACCGCAGGATTGACTCACTGTGTGTGTGCAACACTTCTCATACTTGTCCATACTTAGTTGTAGCGTATTTTTGTAAATAGTGTGTTCAAAATCCTACTTTTATATTTAATATATATATGTTTTAATTTTCATGTACAAATACTTTATTAACCAGAGAATGCTAAGGATGATGAATACAACCATGAACTACTTTTGGAGGCTGAAAATACTTGGGCTCTGCGTGAATGGTCAATCCAACATATTTTGTTTCCATCCATGAGACTTTTTCTCAAGCCTCCAACCTCAATGGCTACAAATGGAACATTTGTCCAGGTATTGAAATTTCAGACTTAAATTGTTACTTTTCATGCAGTAGGTTCTTTGCCAACACCTTATAACCATTTCAAAAGTCTTCATTGTATACCAGTTTGGTACTATTTGTCTGCATATATCAGTTTGCTAATATTTAGTTGAGAGGGATAAGAAAAGTGTAAGCTGAAGATTGGCAAATGAGTTTCCCATTGAGAACCATTTGTCTTGTTTGGTAAGAGGGATAGAAGAAAGGGACTGAAAGATTCCAATGTGCGGTAAGAAGCAAAAAAATGAACGAGAACAAGGATTTTCACTTTCATTTCCCCACTCCTTCCCTTGCATTCTTACAGATACCTTTGAGAATTTTTAAATGTCCAATATACCCTTCTTGTTCCTGAACTTTGCACTCCCATTCAATTTCATTGCTATGAGAGGAACATCTTCATTGCTTCTGATTGATTTTCTGCTTGATTCTTGAAGTGTTCTCTATTAGCTCCCCTTATTTAATTGTATGCACTTAAATTGAAAATCTTATATCGATCTGGTTTGTGTGCCCTCTATACGTTATAATATTTTGCACTATGTATTTTAACAAGAAATTATATTCACTTTCTAGGTTGCTTCACTGGAGAAACTTTACAAGATTTTTGAAAGATGCTAATTAGGGCTGAATCCTTCCCGGCTCATGACAATTGCACATTACTTAGTAATGTTGTTTTGTTCTGATTTTGGCTCATCCCGAAATTTGCATATAAATGTACAGAGTTCTATCCTTGTCATAGATTATCAATTATGCAATTGAAAATATTGTTCTTCGGACTAGTTTGGTTTGCTGGTTTAATTTTGCTTGATGTACTTAAGCAACTTACTTTGTCAATTGTCATTAATCCAAATTTCTTCGACTGCTTGGAGCCTCTAGTTTTATTAGCTTTCCTTCATTAGATTCAGAGTTGTTTGACAACTTCAAAACTAATATTAATTTTTAAAGAATTTTGGCTCAGGTCACCATAATGAAAGATAGATAATTAGACTCAATGCTTCCAACTTCCAAGACTCGATTGAAGCATTGTGAAGAATAGTGAATTCAAACATTGTGAATGAGAACGGACAGTTTTTGGTGTATTGACCAAGCACCTAACTTCACCATTAACATAGAAATTTGTATATGCAATTACGGAAATATCAAATAGTGGATATGAAAAACACAATATTTAGAGCAAACATCTTGAAAAATATTAGAGATCAACAGGTTTAAAAAGATTGGAATTTTCTGAGACTTCCAAAACACTGTATCTTTGAAATTATTTCCCCATTTAAATTTAGTTTGAAGGCGACCAAATGACAACAATTCAGATAAATGTTATTCAATAGTAAATATCTCTATATTTTCTCGACCTCTGTACTCTGCTCCTGCATCCTTTCAAGAAAACATAGCATGGTCTTCAAACCATTCTCATCTAAAAATGAAAGGAATATGTGAATTATTCAAGCTGCTCGAGATTTATATTATGCAAAACAAAAAATAATTTGCAAGTAGAATGTTGGAACATTACCAAATCTTGGTATTGTATGACCCTTTGGGTGATGAATTACTAATGGTTCTACAAATGATTCCAGGAGTAATGTCCCATATGGTTTCAAGAAATCATTCTCCCCTGTCAAATCGAGATATACAAACCGGTACTTTGTTAAAATACAACAAGTAATAATTCAACTGGCTAACATGTTTAATACAAAATTCTGAACAATGTAGTATGCAAGTTCTTAAATTTCATTTGGCACGGTCGAGATGACAAAACTAAACATAATAGAAAGGCACAAGATTTGGAGCTACCTAAGAAATGAACAGACGGACATTGAATTGGCAATGAATATGCCTTCTCAGCCAACGACGGATTCTTCAACATTGCTCCTCCAATTATTATCAATAATTTTATCTTAGGTACATTTGTAAGAGCCATACCCTGCAAAACAGAAACTTATATACCATTCGGCTATGGTGGAAGATAAAATAAATACGTCCCTACCTTTGCTTGTAATCCGGGCAATGCAGCAGATAAAATTGCACCCTGAATTGTTCAAAATCAACACCAAATATGTTGACGTAACTCTATTACATTACAATTTACATAAATGAATAAGCATGTTAAATATACCTGAGAAAAGCCAAGAAGGCCATCGAACGGACCATGTTTTATCATGCAATCTTCAATATAAGCAAGACATTCATCAAAGTTCTCATACTCGTTAAATTCCTGAAAAAAAAAAAAAAAATTTTTTTTTTGAATTAAACAAAGTTTATTAAGATTAATGCCAAAATATAAAAAGAAATAAACCTTATTGAACTGGAACCACTCGTAATACGGAGGATCGAAAATTCCTTCGACATCCGATTTGCCTCGACATGGGAAAGGAGCGTTGACAAAAACCAGATCCAATTTGTCGAGGACAGATTCCGGCCACTTTCTAGTGACTTGTTTGTTGAAAATCTCGGCGCTGGTTCGAAATCCGTGAAGGCACAAGAATCTGAGTTTTCTCGGACTCTTAATTCCTTCACTTCCCATGATTGAAATGAATGGCTGCTTGAATGCTATGCGTGTCCTTTATAGAAATGAAAGGTCTCAAAGACATTCAGCAATTTTCACGTGTTTGTGGCATGGCAAGTAGAGTGACTCCTTTTCTTTTCTTTTTTACATCGCAATTAACACATTACGGTTTTTAGAGTAATATTAAAATTATTTTTAAAATACATCATTTTTAAATTATTACATTGTAAAAAACATACATTTTTTATGTCAATAAAAAACATTTTTAAAAGAATAAAAAAATATATGTCAACTCAAATGAAATAAAGAATATCCAAAAATTAGAAATCTCTATTATTCAATATATAAAAAATTTCATTACATATTAGTCCATTCTTTTTATTAAATTTTATAATATTTTAATCACATTATTTTTAATTTTCGAAGTCAGTCCCAAAAAATAAAAAATAAAAAAATAAAAAAAATCCAAGACGCCCTAAAACTGATATTTATCTTCTATTTTGCAATATATAATTATTCTAAATTTCTTTATCCAAATGTCTGTCTCCGAAGTCTTGCATACTAAGTCATCCCCTTTCTGTCCCGTTGTTGCTTCTCCGCTGTTCTACTCTCATCCGTTTCTTCAATCGGTAAGATCAGTAATCGTTTTTTTTTTACCAGTTTTCTGCTTACCCATACGATCGCGATCTGTTGATTATAATAATACTCTTCAGAATTTTAGTTTCTTTATCGTGTATGTGTATAGTGCTTGTTATGCTTGAAGTCTCTGGTTGGATTATTCTTCTACTTAACAAAATTAATATTTTAGTTTGTTCCTTTAATTTTTGATTTGAATGTTTTAGATTTTTAGTGTTTATGATATGTATCAGTACGTAATCTAGAACAAAAATTGATTCTCTTTCTTTTTAATTATGTTAAAAGTATAACATTGAGTCCATAGGAAAAGAAGCTTGTGCAACAGGGCTCAGCTTCATAATTAAATACCAATATTTCTGAAATTCTGTTCTACTATCATTGGACTTGGCAAAATGTAAATTTTAGGCAGGAAAAAGAAAATTGGTGGGATAAAACTGCATGAATTGCTAGAATATTGCAGATTTGAGCACCGACAACTGTAGGATACTCTACTCGGAATTTATGCCTTTACTAGTTGAATGAATAATAAAAGGGCTTATGTTGATGCTAAGTTTTTTGTTTAAACTTGGAGTTGGGCTCCTACCTTCATGCTTTGATCGAAAATGTTATATTTGAAATTTATATGGATAAAGGAAATAAATGACATGTAGTTAGTTATACAAATAATAATGAGGTTCAATGGAGTATACACAGAAGATCGATAATTTTGTAATGTCCGAATGTTGCTGAAGTGGTTATTTGTGAACACATGTACGTCACTGGCCACCCTAGAAGTGCACTGTTTCAGTCTTTAGGCATGTTCGTAATGACGCTTGCACACATTTGAAAATACATTTAAAATATGCAATGATTTGTTTCTCTTTAAATCCCTGCATCTTGTATTATTTCTTTCCATTTCTGAAGGGAGTGATGTGATGTTTCCTGTGTATCCAGTGACTTCGCCAAAACAAGGTAAATTGGCGAATCCTCTTTTCCTTCTGGTGAATATTTCCTCTGATATATTGCTTTTGTTTTAGTTTTAGTTTAGTAACATAAAGAGAATTTTCTACTACATGTCTTCCTGAATTTGTATATCTGTGGTCTTTTGACAGATAATTTGATTCCAAAAAATGGGTGGAAGTGCTATCAGTGATGATTGGGAGTTCACTTCACCTTCAAATGAAGTTTGTACTGTAGTTTTGGTTGGACGTACTGGCAATGGAAAAAGTGCAACTGGCAATAGCATTCTTCAAAAGAAGGCATTCAAGTCTATGTCTAGCTCTGCTGGTGTTACTAGTACTTGTGAGTTGCAGACAACTGTGTTGCAAGATGGCAAGACACTGAGTGTCATTGACACTCCTGGTATACAATACTGATATCATAAACAACTAGTCATATTTATATGTAGAGGATAATATAGGGGTTATATGGTTATGCCTTTCTTTTTGATAAATCTCAATTTGAAAGTAAAGAAAAACAAGGTCCTGTAAGTCAACGCAGAAGAAAGAAGACTTTTGAAATGCAATTGAAATAAGGTTGTGACTGATTGCATTAAATGAAAATAATGTTCTTGAGGAAAAATGACGAGATATAATATTCTATGATCTATTCTCTGTACATCTGTTAACTTTAATAAACGTTTATCTTGACAAAAATGCAGGATTGTTTGATTTTTCTGCTGAACCAGAATTTATTGGAAAAGAAATTGTTAGATGCATCAATATGGCAAAGGATGGTATCCATGCTGTTCTTGTAGTTCTGTCTGTTAGATCTCGATTTTCAAGAGAAGAAGAAGCTGCTGTTCAGAGCTTGCGGAAATTCTTTGGTAGCAAAATTAGTGACTATATGATAGTAGTTTTCACTGGTGGAGATGACCTGGAAGAAAATGATGAAACTTTGGAGGATTACTTGGGTCGTGACTGCCCAGAGCCTTTGAAGGTAGGCTGGAAGTATTGTTTATCATATGTGTTGTGTGATGCTCTTATATATTTCTACATCTCTGATATCTACTCAAAATCTTGTAAATGAGCTTACATAGAACAGCAAGTTAACTAAGAAATTATCTTTGCTTCTGCAGCTTACTAATTTTCTACTAATATCTAATTTCTGTCTTCCTAATTGATTTAGTAACTGTGGCTTTGTGCCTTGCCTCTATTGGTTAAATGAAAAACTATAACAGTGTGGGTCATTTGGTGGTATCTGCATTTTATTTTCCTTCTTTTAGTTCACTTGCATCAAATGAACCTTGCTTTAAATGAGGGCCTTATTCAATCAAATAACTAGCTGATTATCTTTTCCTCATAATTTTATTTTGCAAATTCCCCGTCCTCTATTTTGCATTATTTTGGGCCACTTCTTATTGTATGATTTTAAACAATTTCGAGCTTAATGGATGGCATGGGAACAACCGGCCCATTTGATTAAGATTTTGAGGAATGGGATTAGGCATGCTTTTACTTCAACTATTTTCTCGACTGCTGGATAGGGCTGATGCGTGTTCAGTGGGAGAACATACTATTCATTCATTGCAGGCCTTTAAAAAAAAAATGTTTGTTTTATTTATTTAGTTCTTATTCACGTGGCTATCTTAAATTAAGCAGCAGTTGTCTCAGTATTTCCTTTTCCCCATATTTAATTGGACGTACCTTCTGAAATTAATTGTTTCTATCTTGATATAGGACACTCTCCGAATGTGCGGAGATAGGTATGTCCTCTTTAATAACAAGACAAAGGATAAGTCCCAGAAATCTGCACAGTTGGATATACTTCTTTCCCTTGTAAATGAAGTTGTAGATAAAAATGGTGGAAAACCGTACACAGATAAGCTGTTTGTTGAATTGAAGGTGAGTATTTTTTTGGATGACCTTTTTCAGTTAATCTAAAAGCATATACTAAAGTTTGTGATGCCAACTTTATTATTAACAGAAGGGAGCCATGAAACTGCGTGATCAAACTGCAGAAGTTAATTCCTTGGAGGGGTACTCCAAACAGGAGATATCAGTGTTGAAGCAGCAGTTTAATGAATCATATGAAGAGCACCTTAAGAGAATAACTGAGATGGTATTTATGTTTTTCCCTTGGTGCCTGCTTACTTGTTCTATTATTGTTCAACTTATCGGTCTAAATTTCTAATACAATTAATCCTAAATTTAAGATTACACCTTAAGTATACTGCTATTGACATGAAGGAAACCCGTTCTGTTACCTAATATGACTTGTAAAATGATTTTTCCCTTGGGAATGGCACATCCTTGAAGTAAACAGTTCATTAATGAATTGAAGTCGGTCAATGGAAAATAGACTCAATGGAAAATAGCTAATCTTTTGTCTAATATGTTTCTTCACTCTGGGAACTGGCAAGACGATTACGTTCCATGCTACAAGTTTGTTTACAATATGGAACTTGCTACATTTATGATGGATACTTATGGAACATTTGTTTTGCTTTGTGTGGACAATACTGTTTTAGGTTGAGTCAAAGCTTAAAGAGACCACTGAAAGGCTTGAACAGCAATTGGCCAAAGAGCAAGCTGCTCGCTTGAAGGCAGAAGCGAATGCACAAGCTGCTCAGGTGAAATCTGATGATGAAATACGAAAGCTGAGAGAACATCTAGAGAGAGCTCAGAGGGAGACTGAGGAGCTGCGAAAGCAAGCTGTCAGTGGCAAATGTTCTATTTTGTGATAACGATTGAGATTATAAGGTTGATGTATATATTATTCGGGAGAACTACATAACTTGCAAAGCGATGTATTCCCCTGCTCTACTTTTACGTTCATTCTGTTGAGTCAAGGATATTAAAGTTTCACGAGGTTTTCGTGAAGTTCCTATTCGACATTTATTTGTTAATATTAAGGGTGCATATTTAGGTGAGTGACAACCGTGGAATTAATCATGTAGCATGACTGTCGATCACGAAAGACATTTTTTTTTTTTAAAAATACACGTTTCATATCACACAGCACATATAAAATAATCCATATTCCTACATCTCAAAATCATAATAAGTACGAAGTATAAGAAAAGACTAGATCAAAACAAAAATTTGCGAAGAAACATGCTCTGAAAGTTCATGCATGGTGCTTCAAAAAGCAAGAACAGATATAAATTCTAAATGTCACTTTGCTCTGTCAACGGTCATTGTGTATCGTGCAAAATTTAGGAAAGAAAGAGCAACTTTTGTAGGATTAACAAATTGAGTTTAGCTATGTATACATCTGTGAACTCTGGATGACAGCTCCCTCACAAGTCACAAGAGGGGGCCCTTGATTTTTTTTATTTCGCTCGCCCCCCTTTTTGAGAGGGGGCTATCATTCGAGGTGTGAACTGCGAATGTACAAATAGTAAAACTCTTAAAACTAGAGGATTTTCTAGAATAATGCATATTTAATTCTTCACTATTTGCTAATGAGGATATAAGATGTTGCACTTGTAGAGTAACTAGGAAATTGTGCCTTTTGTCATTTGTATCTTAAAAAAGCTATGTCATGCATGGCTTAATATGTAGAATAATTATACTTGTACATAATGTTACATAATGATTTACATATGGATAACATGTCAAAAAGAGGTGATTTTTTTTTTTTATTGAATAAATTAGCACAATTGTAATATGTAAGTACTATGAATTATTCTACTTATATATTCAGGTGTACACCCTAAGTGATATAATGCACAAGTGTCATTCTTTCACCAGTCACTGGCAGAATGACACTTGTGCATTACTTTAATTTTTGATTGAAAACTAATTTTTAAAAGTATTTTCGAAATCGAAAATGCTTTTAGGAGAAGTCACGTTGGACCAAATTCCTTTAAAAACTCTTCTAACTATCGGAAGTATTTTCATAAAATTAGCCAAACGGATCTATAAGTAGTTGTTGGGTCTCAAAAGCTCATTTTGACTTTTCAAAAGTCATGCCAAACGGACCCTTAGTTGCTTCAAAACAATGATAATTTCTATTATAAGAATCAGTTCTTGATATTCATGCGTGAATTAACGAGTCTTGATTCTAATGATGTTATCAAACATTAATTCTGACCAAAGTTGATTCTTTTTCATGTAAATATTGTATGATCAATCTTTGACATGAGTACTAGGTAGCTTCATACCTTGATGTATATATGTGCACACTTGAAAATATGCTACTCTGCTTCCCTGTTCTTGCAACATTTGAATACTTTCTCTACAAATGCCCTTTTTTTTTTTTTTGGGAAATTTGTGGATTATTTAGCAGATAATTTTAAGTCAGAATGGGTGGAAGTGCAATCATTGATGAATCTTATTTTAGTTGGCCTTTAGATAAAGTTTGACCTATAGTTGAAATGGTTAAACAAATCACCGTGTCCTCCTCGTGGCGCAAGGTGTTTCTGTTACTCCGTTAAACAAATATTACC
>CAIGRS010206435.1:0-10199 GCA_903798395.1 Fraxinus floribunda | reverse complement strand
ATGCAATTTCCTTTCCTCTCCCAATAAACCTTTATATAATCAAAACATATGTTCTAGCTCCTAGAGGTTTACTTCGGTCCATAAATGGATTTCTATAGATTGCATACCACATTCATGTGTGCTGCTTCAACAAGTAGAATCCGAAGGAAAAAAGAAGGAATTTACTCTCATTAAAAGCTCGATTTTTTTGCCTTTTTTCCACCAAAAATGAATCCCAACTCTGTTATGAGCTAGAAGTGCTGTCGTTTTGAATTAATTGTTTATGTTATTTAAGTTGAAGTAGTCATCTGTAGTGGGCGAAGTGGTGCTATTATGGGTAGTTATTTTTACGTGTCTTTCAGTTTGTTTGGTCTGTTATTTCAATTCCAAGTAATGGACCATGTCCCAGGTCATGTAAAGGTCAGTTGTCCCTAGCCTGTTTATGTTTGTGAGTTTCCTCAATGAAAGGGTCGAAGTTTATCCAAATTACAGATTACAAAAGGAGGCCGGTAACCTCGAATTACCATAAAATTTATCTATCTAATTTCTATAGATTTAAGCAATAACAGTGGTATCAGAGCTTTGGTTCTGTGACAATGGCTGTTGGGACTCGGCAGGCACAAATGGCAGAAGCTTTGGCAACGCTAAAAAGGGAGAACAACCACCTGCATGAGGAACAAGAGAGACAGAAGGAGATGTTGGCCACAGTACTTGGAAGAGATAAATAATTTGGCATCTAGCTATGAAAATTTAGCAGCACATCATAATTCTAGGGAACGTTCTTCCAATTCCAAGTTTAGTAACAATCCGTTGTTTGAAGGGAATGGGGGTATACAAGCTAGATCATTAAGATTGGACTTTCCTAAATTTGATGGCACTTATCCAGATGAATGGATTCAAAAAGCACAACCATTTTTTGAATATTATAACACTCCAGATGACCAAAGATTAAAAATAGTGTTTTTTCACATGGAGGGCAGAGCACTTTCCTGGTATAGTTGGCTAAAAGATTCAAGTCCAGTCCACTCATGGGATGACTTTGTTTCAGCCTTAGAAGTGAGATTTGGAGCCCTAGCCTATGAGGATCCAGTGGGAGAATTCACTAAACTCAAACAAATGGGTACTGTTGAGGCATATCAAACACAATTTGAAATGTTATCTAACAAAATCAGTGGCTTATCTGAAGAGTTTAGAATTAGTACCTTTTTGAGTGGGCTAAGGGATGACTTGAGAATCACCGTTACAATGTTTAAACCATCAACTCTATCAGCAGCTTTCGGGCTGGCTAGGTTACAAGAAGAAGAGGTGGATAGGCGAATGAGATCAAATCCAAACAAATTCCAAACCTACCACAATACCAACCCAAATAGCCTACCCAAACTGCTTGCACCAGCCCCTATACTAAGACTTCCAGCTCCTTAAAATAAACCCAACCCAAAACCTCAAAACTTCAATCACCCCAGAAAAACCAATTTTCCCATCAAAAGAGTCTTCCCTACCCAAATGCAAGAACAAAGGGAAACAGGATTGTGTTGGTTTTGTGATGAGAAGTACCACCGAGGCAACAAATGTAACAAACCAAAAATTCACCTTTTGGAAGGAATGGAAGGAGAGGAAGAGGAGAATGAGGAAACAGAGAGTGAAGAAGGGGCCTTGGCTGTGATAGAGATGAATGGAGAAGAAGTGGGAGAATTGTTAGGGATAACTGTGCATGCTATAGCTGGATCTCTAGCCCCTAAGACTATGAGACTGTTTGCTGAAATTAATAACCAGAAAGTTTTGGTTTTAATTGATAAAGGAAGTACTCATAGTTTTATAGATCCAAATGTAGCAAGGAAGGCAAACCTGTCAAGGGAAGAGAGCCACTTAACAGTTTAGGTGGCTAATGGTGCCACTCTTCCTTGTCTTAGTTACTGTAAGGTAGTTCCATTAAAGTTACAAGACTATTGTTGTGTGATTAATTTGTACATGTTAACATTTGGTGGTTGTGACTTAGTTTTGAGTATTGACTGGTTGAAAATTTTAGGATCTGTTTTATGGAATTTTTCTGACATAACTATGAGATTTCAGTGTAAAGATCAAGTAGTGGAATTACAGGGAATTAAAAGACCAATTAACAATGTAATAGAGGAAGACAATATTGAAGAGCTAAAAAAAGGGACAGCTAAAGGAATTTGGCTACAAATTATGGAAGGAGACAAGGGAAGTCCTAGACCCAGTATCCCTCAGGAAGTACAACAGGCATTGAATAGCTCTAAAATGGTATTTGCTAAACCAAAAAGGTTGCCACCACCCAGAATTGTTGATCACAAGATTAAATTACAAGAAGGTTGTAAACTTACCTGTGTAAGACCTTACAAGTATCCCTATTACCAGAAGGAGGAAATCGAGAAGTTGGTAGCTGACTTGATCAAGAATGGCAGCATAAGGAATAGCCAAAGTCCATACTCATCACCCGTGTTATTAGTGAGGAAAGCTGATGGGAGTTGGAGGATATCTGTGGACTACCGTACCCTCAACAAGGACACCGTAAAAGATAAGTATCCTATTCCTAACATTGATGAGTTACTTCATGAACTAGGGAGAGCTAAAAAATTTTCTAAGTTGGATTTGAGGTCGGGATATCATCAGATAAGGATGAATCCTGATGACATTCCTAAAATTGCCTTTCGCACACATGAGGGTCATTATGAATTCTTAGTAATGCCCTTTGGGCTTACTAATGCTCCTTCAACTTTTCAAGGAGTAATGAATGACATGTTTAGGCCTTATTTGAGGAAGTTTGTGTTGGTGTTCTTCGATGATATCTTAATATACAACAAGACCATGCAGGATCATGTGGAGCATCTCACACGAGTTTTGGAGATTTTAAAGGCTGAAAAGTTTTTTCGCAAAATGGTCTAAATGTGTTTTTGCCAGCAAGGAAGTTGAATATTTGGGCACCTTACCTCCAAAGAAGGAGTCCAAGCTGATCCACAGAAGCTGATTGCTATGCAAGAATGGCCAATTCCTAAAAATCTCAAAGCCTTGAGAGGTTTTTTAGGACTCACTGGATATTACAGGAAGTTTGTTAAAGGCTATGGAGCTATAGCAGCCCCACTTACTTGTCTTCTAAGGAAAAATGCTTTTTCTTGGAATGATAAGGCACAAGCAGCATTTGAAGCATTAAAAAGGCTATGGTAAGTCCCCATGTGCTACGATTACATAATTTTACTAAAATATTTGTGGTGGAATGTGACGCCTTAGGAGAAGCATTGGGAGCAGTACTTATGCAGGAAGGGCAGCCCCTAGCCTATTTTAGTCAAGCTTTAAAAGGGAGAAATCTGGACCTTTCTACCTATGAGAAAGACTTATTGGCCATGGTGATGGCAGTGAGGAAATGGAGGCATTACCTATTGGGACAATCTTTCAAAGTATGTACTGATCAGCAAGCTCTCAAATTCTTGCTGGAACAAAGGGTGGGAACTCCATCTCAACAGAAATGAGTCTCTAAGTTGCTTGGGTATGACTTCTCAATTGAGTACAAAAGTGAAAAGAACAATGCAATAGCTGATGCTCTATCCCGAGTCCACTATCTAGAAAAAATAAACCCAAACAACAACCTAATAACACCAACCAGCCACCATACCATGACCATAGAACCTCAAAAAAATAACCTATCCTCCACACAAATAGCCAAACCCATATCCAATCAAAACCAGATTCTAAACCAAGCAATCAGTGTAGTTCAGGCACAGTGGATTAAGGAGTTGAAGAAAGCTTACCGACAGGACCCCATATTGCAACAGCTAATAAGCCACTACCATCATGGCGACCTGGACCAATCTCGTTACCAACTCCGAAATGAGCTACTCTTTTACAAAGGTAGATTGCATCTCAGGTCATTAGTTCCCTTCCAACAGCAGATCCTACATCAATTCCACAATAGTCCATTAGGAGGCCACACGTGAGTACAGAAAATACAAGCAAGAATTAAAAGGGAGTTCTACTGGACTGGCCTGAGGAATGATGTTAGAATGCTCATCAGAGAGTGTGATGTGTGCCAAAGAAGCAAAGTTGAAGCTCTCCTCCCATCGGGGTTGCTTCAACCCTTGCCAATTCTTACAAAGAACTGGGAAGATGTTAGCATGGATTTTACCGAAAGATTACCCCCTTCAGGAGGCAAGACAGTAATATTTGTGGTGGTGGATAGGTTAAGTAAGTACTTTCACTTCATACCTCTCACCCATCCTTATATAGCACTGACAGTGGCTAGGGTTTTTTTGGATTACGTGTTCAAATTGCATGGACTGCCTAAGACAATTGTTAGTGATCGAGACCCAGTGTTTACTAGCAATTTTTGGAAGGAACTGCTCTGGTTATGTGGGACAGAGTTGTTACTTAGCACAGCTTACCATCCTCAAACGGATGGCGAAACAGAAGCCATGAATAAGGTACTCGAATGTTACCTTAGATTGGGTCAAGTGGTTACCTCTGGCAGAGTACTCATACAATACCTTAGAACACACTTCAACAAAGGTGACGCCTTTTGAAGCCGTGTATGGTCAATCACCCCCAAAAATACTGCCATATGAAGTGGGATCTACATCAGTCCAGGTTGTTGAAGAAGAACTAAGAAACATAGAGTTTATTGCTAAGCTAATTAAGGAAAACCTACAAGATGCACAAGCCAAGATGAAGTACTTCGCAGATAAGAAGAGACAAACCCTAAATCTTGAGGTGGGAGATATGGTTTACCTTCGTTTGAGGCCCTACCGGCAAATGCGGTGGCAATGCGAAGGAATCTTAAAATCACGTCACGATATTATGGTCCCTTCAAGGTCATCCGCAAGGTCGGACAGGTAGCCTACGAGCTTAATCTTCCTCAAGAAGCTCTCATCTACCCTATTTTTCATGTATCGTACCTTAAAAGGAAACTTGGAGATCAAACCCAATTACACAAACCTAATTTGTAATTTCTATTCCTCACTTTTCCTCTACTCTTTGGTCGATTCCCCTTTCTCTCTCTAACATTGTTGAGGAAATTGAAGTTTTGAGTAATTGCCATGAGAGCACTGAAGGAATCATGTCGTGTTCCTGACAGAATGGGTTGGAATGGAGATCCTTGTGCCCCTACCACATGGAATGCTTGGGACTTGGAAGGTGTCTATATGTATTAAAAAAATCTACAAGGCCATTTATCTTTTCACATTTTGTTTTATTTTATCTTTTCAGATACTTTGGTATTCGAGGCTTGAAGGGGTATATTAGTGACCAAATAGGTCTCTTGACGAATTTGGTAAGCCTGTAAGTATCAACAATCAATTTCTTATGCATCTGATGTTGTGTTATTCATGCATAATTTGCTGCTCGAATAGAATTTTTTTATCTCGTGTTATATATCCAAACTGTAATCTTACTAATTAGCATGCAGAGAGAGGAATTAAGCTACGTGAATGTGTTTTCTGTAACTAACTGGTTATGATAATCAATTGTAATAGACATTTATTGGCCAGTGGCTATAGTTGGCATTGGATCTTCAACTCAAATTAGAATCAGCATTATATTCGAAAAAAAAAGGAAACTTGGAGATGGAGTCCAGCCAAGCACAGTGCTTCCTAGCATCACTTCCGAAGGGATTCTTGCACCAGAACCTGAAAGGATTCTTCAAAGAAGGCTCAAAATAAAAGGGAACACGGCTGGAGTTGAGGTTTTGGTACAATGGAGTGGAGCTGAGGAACCAGAACCCACTTGGGAGGACCTAGAAGTCCTCAATCGACGCTAACAAAGGGGTCTTTGTTATGAGCTAGAAGTGCTGTCGTTTTGAATTAATTATGTATGTTATTTAAGTTGAAGTAGTCATCTGTAGTGGGCCAAGTGGTGTTATTATAGGTAGTTATTTTTACGTGTCTTTTAGTTTGTCTAGTCTGTTATTTTAATTCCAAGTAATGGGCCATGTCCCAGGTCATGTAAAGGTCAGTTGTCCCTGACCTATTTATGTTTGTGATTTTCCTCAATGAAAGGGTCGAAGTTTATCCAAATTACAGATTACAAGAGGAGGCCGGTAACCTCGAATTACCATACAAGTTTATCTATCTAATTTCTATAGATTTGAGCAATAACAAACTCTGATGAGCTCCGGCCTCCAAAGCCATCGGACATTACCACCAATCAACAGCCCTCATCTAAAGCTTCACATAGCACAAAACAGATCTTATTCCAACACCTACAGCGGTCGAAATCTCTGTTCAAAGTTTGCTGCCATTTAAACTGAGAATTGCCGAAAATCAAGATTCCGGCCACCCCCATTGTCGGAACTCACCACTAGCCGACTGCCCATCACTAGACGACCCTTCCCATACCACCAATTCACTACAAAAAGCTCCACAACAATTTAATTTTGCTGTTATTTCTTCACCAGTCACGATTTTGCCTGAGAAAAACACGAATTCCGACACCGATGTTCACACCCATGGTGGTAGACTACCTGGGCTGGGTTCGCCATCACCTAGCACACCTAGCCTAGGCATGGGTCACCGACAACTTGTAACCCAAGAACCTCAATTTCTCTAAGAAAGTTGTCCACTCGCGACTGTCGCAATACAGGTTCCGAACAATGGCGATCTCTTCCCCATCCGGCGTACCCATGGTCACAGACCACATGAGCTTTCTTCCCCACCCTCTAGCGCACTCTACCATACCATAGGTCATCACCAATTTCCATCCAAACTCGATGAATTTCAAATTGAATTTTAGGCGCTGTGTGCTAGATACGTGTCCAAGGAATTTGACACTTCTATGCTGCTGCAAACGCTCAATTTGATGCAGAAATCCTCAATTGACGATGGATTAACAATAGGTCATCAACCAATTGCTTCAATTGAACAACAAATTTCTAGAATTAATCCCTCAAAGGTGTAATTTTGCAAGATTGGGCAGCCTGTTTCAATTGAACTTGTTTGTGAGGTTTTTCTCCAAATTCAAACAACACTACAATAATTTAAGGTCAAAGGATGATGGGTATAATGCCTATTGATATAATTGACGACCAATCGAATCCCGATTTAATCTCTCAAGTTAGGGTGGTTGAACCTCCTCCTATTCCTAACTCTCGTGAATGCATTCCTCCAATTGATTTAGTTCCACCACCAGTGTCCACTACTCAGGTTACTATCCCTCTAGTACCCGTGCCTTCGATTAATGGCTTGACAAATCTCATCGCCAATTTCTAGCCCTCATCAAGGTCTAAACTTAAAATTGATTCAACTACCTCATTTCCTGCAAAAAAAAACCTCAGAATCGACCTTTACAGGCCAAAACCACGGGGACCAGACCACCTATTAATCATTTCGGTGCTCCTGTTACCTCCCAAGTTCCTCAAACAATGCTGCTGCCGTCAATAACAGACCTACTATAACTCAAGTTGAGAGGAGTCAAAGGAAATCGTTTACTACTGTCGTTCATGCTCCTTAGGATTCTAGAGATCATAGTTTGATTTCTAAAGAACCTTACATCCATCATGGTGAGCCTGCAATATTTTTTGAAGAGTCAGATGAGCAATGTTTGGCTGAGGCTTATAGGTTTACACTTGTTGGTAAATTTGTGCATCTCAAACCATCTATGATCAATGTACGTGAAAATTTTATGCATTTTGTATTTATTGGTGATTATGAGATAGGTCTTATTGATGATGCACGCATTATAATTCATGTGACGCACGAGGATGATTATTCACGATTATTCCTCAAACCTACTTGGTATATTGATGGTTGTCCTATGCGGGTCTTTAAGTGGACCCCCAGCTTTACTCCACCTCATTGGCACCTATTGCTCCTATTTGGGTTTCTTTTCCATTACTACCTATTCATTTTCGTGCCAAGAGCGCATTATTTGCTATAGTTAAAGCTATTGGGCTTCTGCTTCGTATTGATGAAGCCACTTCTGACCTACGACAACCAAGTGAGGCGAGGGTTTGTATTGAAGTTAACTTAGAATGTAAACTCCCCGATCGACTATGGATAGAGAGGGAGAATATGGGAGGATATTGGCAACCTGTTGTGTATGATAAGGTGCCGAACTTTTGCTTTCTTTGCAGACACTTTGGTCATTTGGACACAAAGTGCTTTAGTGGCTCCCATTTTGTTCCACTTTCTATGGCCCCAGGTCCAGTTCCGGCCAAAGAGAAGGGTAAGGGTAAGGATGTTTTGACAGCACCTAGCATGAAGTGAACCCCTATTAAGAGAAATCAAAGGAGACATGATAGTACATTTGAAACGATTGCTCATTCTACTCCTCAAAATATTACCACTACAGACAGCTGCTAACCATATGGCTACTAGTCTTTACACTGCTCCACCTCTTATTAGTCATATTGCTCCGTATATTATTAGCTCTCTACCATCTGACCAGTCTACAGTTGCTCCCATTAGGTTGGATACTCAGATTTCTCATGCTATTACATCTACTCCTCATTTAGCAGTTCAGTCTCTGGTCCCCATCAGCAGTGCACCTATAATGGCTAGTTCTACATATTTTGACCTTCTTTTGGTAGATATGTTAGAGAGGCCACCAGGTTTTATGGAGCCAGATGTTCCTATTATCTCTGCATATTGTCAGCAGAATATAGAGGCTTTCTTATCTCCAGATCAGTCTGATTTTGATGTTTTTTCCCATATTGAAGTTCATCAACATGGTCCGTACCGTCATTCTTTGGCTGATGACTTGGTAGGCATGATTAGTAGGACATATGAGGATGGTTTTGTCCCAGTTAGTTGAAAAAGAAATACGAAAGCCACCAACACTTCAATTCCTAGGATGGTGACCAGGAGTCGGTCATAGAATACCTCTTCACGCACATCCAAATGAATACCATCATATGGAATGCGAGATGTATAGCTATTGTAGCTACTCGTCGGCGCTTGAAGAAACTTATACAGTTTCATTAGGTTTATCTCTTAGTTATATTAGAGCCTTTTGTTTTTCAGCATAGATTTAAATATATTCGACGTTATCTGTGCTTTGACATGGGAGTTCAGAATGAGTCAAACAAGATCTGGTTTTTTTGGAATGCGGGTACTATTGTTATTGTTGATCATCCACAGTTCCTCCACGTTAGAGTTGAGGATCCTAGACTAGCACATCCCATCTATCCGACTCGTGTTTATGCTTCATGTAACGTAACTATCAAGAGGGATTGTGGGAGGGTCTTCACCACATTTCCCTCTATATGGACGACCCTTGGTTAGTTGAGGGAGACTTTAACATTATTACGCATGATGGTGAGCCCACTGGTCATAATACTCTTGATCAAGGTACTACTACTTTCTCTGATATGATGTTAGATTGTGGTTTAGAGGATGCTGGTTTCCTTCGAAATCGGTATACTTGGTCCAATGGTCGAGTCAGAAAGAGACTAGCTAGGATACTCATTAATTCTACTGATATCGCTTTCTGTTGACTGCTTACTGTTAGGCACTTAATCAGACTTCATCTTATCATTTACCTTATTACTTCAGTGGGTTTCTGATGGGTTTCTGATGATGATTTAGGGCCTAGACCTTTTGGATTCATCAACATTTGGACTAAGCTTCATGAATTCTCATCCTTTGTCGCTCAGAAATGGTCGTTCCCTACGCATCTTACGGGGATGGCTGCACTTTGGGAGAAGTTCTTTAGGCTGAAACATGGCCTACATTAGTAGAATCGACATATGTTTGGAGATATTTTCCAACGGGTGCGTGATACTGAGGATAGGGTGGATGAGGCTGAGATAGTATATGATAGAGACCCTATATCGGAGCATCGTGACCTATTACATCATGCACGGGCACTTTTGAATAGAACTTTAATCTATTGATGAGGGTTTTTGGAAGTAAAAAGTCGATTCACATTGGGTATGTGAAGGAGATCACAATACCCGTTATTTCCATGCGATGGTTCAAAGACGTATAATCAAATTGTGTATTAGGTCCATGAGGATGCAAACTGGGGTTGTCTTAGCAAATCCTTCTGACATTAAGTCTTCTGCTATTTCGTTTTACTAGGATCTTCTATCTACTCCTACACAGTCGTTGAACCCCATTAGTTCTGATATCATTCCTAGGCTTTTGACAAATGATGATATTGGCTATAAAACGTATCCCTTTGGTTCACGAGGTTCGGGAGGCGGTGTTTAGTATAAATGCTGACAGTACTACCAGACCGAATGGATTCTCATCCTTATTCTTCCAACATTGTTGGGA
>CAIGRS010206421.1:0-16122 GCA_903798395.1 Fraxinus floribunda | reverse complement strand
GAGTTATTAAAGTTTGACTTATTCTCAATACCCTTTTCAATACTTGATTATAGTCGACTAACTACAAACTCATCCACGATAAGAAACACTTTTCTCGATTACCAATATCTCCTTATTTGTATAGTTGTTCTATTTTTTTTTCTAGGATTTGACATCATACTCAATTAATTGAACATTAATTTATTGATTCTTTACATAAAACGTATGTATAAAAGTAAAAGTTCAACCGTAGCAGTTATAAAAATATAGACATTTTTTTTATTTGAGAGTGACCAATTCAAGGAAAAAAAAAATGAGAGGTACAACGTTAGATGTTGAGATTTTTAATTTAGTTTTATTTCGAAGATTCTGATTGTTGACTAAGAAAACTTCAACAATGAAAAATCATTTCCCAGCCTTTTTCTCTTTTGAATTGCTGTTTCAAATTTACAGTCTCTCAAATGTAATCTCAACGTATTATTTTTTTTCTTAGAGCCCGTTTGGTAGAAATTAAAATCGAATTAAAATTTTAATCGAATTTTAATGATTACCAAACAGACTTTAATAAATAAGACTATAATTTCATTCCTGCTCCTTTGGTTAAAATTTTCTTTTCGATTTTTTATTTTACTCGAGAATCCAATTTCTTTTGTTTCCAAGAAAATAACAATGGGCCGTAAAAATCATTTCTCACCCCCCTTTTCCCTTCGCCTTTTCGTCCCCTTTTCCTTTCACTTATTACCGACTATGATTTCACCTCTTTTTTCGCTGCATGTCTGACAAAACTTAAATTATAATTTAAGTTAGTCAAATTTAATTTTCGTCCACGTAATATTCATAAATCATAATTTACAATCTATTTCATTATCCGTCACTCTAATAAGCACGATCAAACAAGCACGTCTCTAATCCAATTTTTCAAAATACAATCGTAAAAAAACTCGATTTATTATTAAAATTTCTCAAAGAGATATTATGGTGCATTTGATTACTGATTTTTTTAATGGAAAATGTGTTTTTTCATCAAAATTATTACTTTTGTACTGTTTGATTGACATTTTTCTCATGAAAAAACATTTTCATACTTTTGGTCAAGTGATCATATTTTTCTCAAAATCAAGGATTTTTTTTTTTTGGGGGGAGTACGATTTTATTTTCTAGAGAATCACTCTCTCACTCTTGTGTATCCACTCTCTCATTTACCTACCAATAAAAAATGAAAAAGTATAATATTTTTTAAATTAAAAACTAAATCAATACATTTAAGAGCATATTTGGTAACAATTAAAATCCAATTAAAATTGAAAATATGATGGTTATTGGGTCTCAGCCGTCTAATAAAAATCAACAATAGCGACTAATTTTTCAATTTTAATCCGATTTTAATCTCTACCAAACAGGCTCTAAAATTAATAATTTTAATATAATTAAGCTCTAAGCAATTGAATTGCTTAGAATTTATTTTTTTTCCATACAAATTTCATGCTCGCAATCAAGCGCACTCTTATAATTTTATAGTAAACATTGTTTTCAGCCATGTTTGTTTCGAATTAAAATTAAATTTTAATTTAAGTCAAAGTCAAATAAACAATATTAACCATATTTTTCAATTACAAATCTGAAATTTTTTTATCACAATCTACTAAAAATCTAATTTTAATCCTACCAAACATCCACTTAATATTTGATAAAATTAACTATTCTATTAGACAAAGGCTAAATGACAGATGAAAAATAAGGTCGGGTCTGGAAAATCATTTTCCCTTGGATTTTCCGTTTCCGTTCACTTATTTCTGTTTCTTTCACCACACACTCTTTTTTATCCGTATCTATATTCTATTATAGAAATAATATACGACTGGGATTTTACTTTCATTCTCTTTTTTTATCGTTTTCTCGCCGTTGATCCGTAGATTCTCATTCTCTCTCTCTCTNTTTTTATCCGTATCTATATTCTATTATAGAAATAATATACGACTGGGATTTTACTTTCATTCTCTTTTTTTATCGTTTTCTCGCCGTTGATCCGTAGATTCTCATTTTTTCTCTCTCTCTAAACTCTGGTCCTTTTCTCAGCTCTGATCTTGAGATTCGGACCGATCTGCACCGTCAAATGCTTAGACTTTTTGTATTTGACCTAGTCTCGATCCAGTTGTAATATATACATATATACGTATAGAGAGAGAAATAGAAATAGTGTTTTTGAGTTGACACTGAGCTGCTGCTGCGATGGGGCAGTGTTATGGTAAGACGATTCCCACCGGAGATAATGATGTTTATGCGACGACCACCATTACAGCCACCGCCGACGGCGGTGGCGGCGATCGGCCATCGGAGACGCCGGCGCGTAACGGCACTCCATCGGCGAAGAATACTCCGGCCAGATCTTCGGCTGGAAACAGTTCCTGGCCGAGTCCGTACCCGTACGGTGGAGTGGGAGCGGGAGGGACCAGTCCTCTGCCGGCGGGAGTGTCGCCGTCACCAGCGAGGTCAACACCGAGGAGGTTTTTTAGGAAGCCGTTTCCTCCGCCTTCGCCGGCCAAACACATCAAGGCATCTTTGGTGAGGAGGTTTGGGCACGGGAAGACGCCAAGGGAGGGGACGATTCCGGAGGACGCTGCGGGGGTTACGGAGGAGCCGGAGAGGCATCAGGCTTTGGACAAGAACTTTGGGTATAATAAAAATTTTGGGGCAAAGTATGAGCTTGGCAAAGAGGTGGGCCGAGGCCATTTTGGTCACACTTGCTATGCCAAGGGCCGAAAGGGAGAGCTCAAGGACCTGCCTGTTGCCGTCAAAATCATCTCCAAATCTAAGGTCTGTACTTGCTAGACCTAAGCATATTTTCTAATGGAAGTTTCATTTCTCAGATAAGATAGATGTTTGATTTATCCTAGTATATACTAGGATTATGTTTGGTAGATACGTGAGGCGAGCAGCAGTTGCAATTATCAGGTATAGTAAGAGAAATATGGAATATAATTCTATTTAGGATTGAAATGTTAGTGTCTAGAAGGTGGCTTAGTTAGCAATGTTGAATGGAAAGGTATAGACTTCAAATATCTTTGTTAAGCTGTGGTTCCAATAATCTTGGAATTGGCTCTATAGTCGAGCGCATTATCCACAGAAGGGTTAAATCATATCAACTCTGTATTTGATTTACCTCTGCTTATTACAACTTGCTGCAAGTTAGTGTTTCGTTAAGCATACAAAAAGTATGCTCAGCCATCTGACTCATTGTTCTGTTGATTTATGATCAAATAAGTGTTGCCTTCAGTAGATAAAATCTGATGACTACAATTAAGATGTTTTTGGTTGGTTCAGTGAAGATTGTTAGACATAGCATAGATGAAAAAGGTTTAGAAAAACATCAATTATATAGGAGTTGATGGCGAAAGAAGATTTGTGTACCTGAACATAAAAAATCAGGTCAGTTTTTGTGAATCAACTATCTTGAATTTATAAGCAGATATTTGAATTGGTATTCAGAAGCCATTACAGATGCTATTTGGTGGATCACAAACAGTACGATTTCAATGAAGGACCTTTTATGATAGTAAGAGTAAACAGTTAGAATGGCCCCTATTATGTTCTGCTACTAACATAACTAACCGAAAGCTACAAATAAAGTATCCTAATATACTTTGTGGTATAGACAACTATTTTGAGACAGCCATCCTACTTCATTGTATTATCATTTTTTCTCCAACAACTATTTCTAGAACATATCTAAAGCTTAGGGATTGTCTACTGATTGTCAGTAATAACAGGGCTCTGTACGCTATAAGGGAGTTGGTATTTGTAACTCTCAATCCATACATCAATAAACTCACATGGTTGATTTTTCTGCTAGGTAAGATCGTAAATTGAAAATTATAGTGGACAAAAAGGTTAAGAAGAATAACAGCAAGGGGGAAAGGGTGAGTTATTCTGTTGCGATGAGTTTAGTATGCTAATTATGATTGTGGAAAATCTGAAAGAGGCTGTCCGCAACATTTCACAATTGGAATATACACAGAGAGGGAGGAGGGAAGTTTCGAGATTCAATTCCATACACTATGAATAAAAGCTTTTTGTTGTTGTTATGCACATATGGCAACTATTAATGCGGGAAAATAAAGGAACCATCCATCCTTCAATGGTGCAGAGCTCTGGAAGGGAGGGAGGGAGAGGGAGAATTGGGAGAAAAGAATACTTTTTCGAGGTTGGTTAATGAATTTCTGGTGGAAAAAGTGTCGTAAGAATTGATAGAGCTGGATGAAAAAGAGTTGGGTGTGTTTTTCTATGGGCAAGTGTAGTCTGTCTTTCTTTAATCCTCTATTTGAATGCTTTTATTGCATTGAAAGTGACTAGATGTACATAACTGACCCTTGCACTTCAATTCAACAAGCCAGCTTCCCGGTGAATAAAAAAAATTTGGTTCAAAGTTGAGCAAATTAGTTCTGTAATTTACAAGACCACATAAAGCAGGATCTCTTCTCTAGGATGCCCTTTAGCTTAGTGGCATGTGCCTGGGAAACTGGGAATAAGTCTTTTCTTCCTATGGTACTATATGGTTTCAAAGCACACAGGTTGTCATAATTTGTTGATCCATAAGCTCTACATCAAATTTTAGTTCTAACATGCATTGAATTTAATTTGGCTTGTTTGCCTTGGAATTGTTGTATAAGAGCCATATGATCTGTTTTTTTTTTTTTAATGATGTCTCTAGAAGAAAAATGATATATTATAATGATCTCAAATATCTATCTGGCTTATCATTGGTTTTGAGTGAAACATGGAAATTGTTAAGTAACCCGTTACCCGGATTAAAAATCCACAATACAAGTATCCACCTGCCTATTGTCTTCTTTAGACTTTGTAGCATGTTTGTTTCTTTTTCTTTTGCCATAGCTGGACTTGGTCTCATGATAATTTTTGCTATGAAAATATGGAAGTCTACTTTGTTTCCGATTATCAACATCTTATGACTTATTCATAGTGTATCCAAAAATCATGGTAAAACAACAATAACTCCTTCCTCTTCCTTTATTGATAACTTTTGTCATTAAATGTTGATTGCCATGAGATATCAGAGTATCTAAGCTAGGCAAGAGAGGTCTGCTATCTTCAGATCTTCATAATGTACTAGAATCTAAATGTGACTGGTATAAGACAAAGTGAGATTGACTGAGAATTAATTTTAGAATTAATGAAGATTAAGGAGTTCTAAACAAAATGACAAAAGTGTAAAGAGAGAGATATGTTCTGGGCGTTTCCTGATGGGCTAAACCATGCGAAAAAAGAAAGTCTATCAAATAAAGTTGAGCATTAAAGATCTAAATTTTCTTCTTGTAGAAACTTGATTCTCAGTTGTTCATAGCACCATTTACTTGGTGTATAAATGGCTTATTGGCACAAGCTAACATGAAATGAAAACGCGTTTAAAATGCCAATGAATTCTTCAATTGTACCTCTTTTAAATCAAGCATTCAAATTTGAGAAACCTAAATTAGAGATTTTGTTTCAAAGTTAAGACAACTATAGTTTTATGCTCTCAATTTTCTGCAGTCTGATAGTTCTTTTCCTTTATTTGATATGTATTTAACTGAACAAACTTTATTTGTCAGATGACAACTGCAATATCCATTGAAGATGTTCGAAGAGAAGTGAAAATTTTGAAAGCACTTTCTGGTCATAAGCATCTAGTTAGATTTTATGACGCTTGTGAGGATGCCAACAATGTGTATGTAATAATGGAGTACGTATTTCCTTATCTTCCAAAGTTACACTTGTTTATGCACGGATATTGTGAAATTGATCTGTCTGTTATTGTCATTCAGATTTTCTTTGAAATCAATGCAGCGGAAGTGTGAAAATAGTAAATCAAAGACTCATTGATTCGAATGAATATAGAGAATATGATATGAAAATAGAGAAAAACCCTAAATGTAACTTAATTCAATTCAACCTGGCGGTCTTTATATCAAAACCATACTTTAATTAAATTATAAAACAACCCACAAAATAAAGAAAATTATAAGAAAAGGCACAATTCCTGAGACAATGGAAAAGTGAAGTTTGACGCCCAAAATGATGTATTTGGCCAGAATCCCACCATTTCTGATTTAAGCAGAGGTAATATTCACCCAAATCCGGAACCATTGACTGAAACTGGTCAAAGACAAACCAGGCCTGCCAATGTCTTCTTTGGGCCGTAGGATTGTCTCGACAGTGGATGTGAGAAAACTTGTGCTCAGTTGGACATTGTTAATTTTTGGTTTCTATCTTGCTTAGATATTATGTCGTGCTTTCCTTTTTTAAAGGATTTTGAAGTTTGGTTTGAGGACTATTTAGCCAGCTCTATCATAATCGTTTTGGTTTTTTTAGCTTTTCCATATTGGGGTCGACCTTTGGTAAATAGAGTCATACAATAAGTTAGTGTTACTAAACTTTACTAATTTTTACCGAAGAGCTATTAGTTGTACCTGTTATTCTTCATGTCTCTTTGCTGTATCATGTGAATAATTTAAGCCACTTATGAGCTCTTTTCTTTTCTTGTAGGCTGTGTGATGGCGGAGAACTCCTGGACAGAATATTGTCAAAGTGAGTGAAATTACTCTCTCTGTAGCTGACATATAGGCCTCAGGACATCCATATATGGGTGTCAAAAAATGTTTTTCTCTCTTCTGATATTTTCCATTTTTTGATGGATGCTGTTTGTAACTGTTACTTATCCATTGTAGAGGGGGTCGATATACAGAAGAGGAAGCAAAACTTATCGTTGTTCAGATTCTAAGTGTAGTTTCATTCTGTCACCTCCAAGGAGTTGTCCACCGTGACTTAAAACCTGAGGTATATGGAGAGCCTTTATCACCCAATAATTCTTTGATGATTTTGCTAAATGGTCATTTATCTGCTAAGCTTCTTGTTGATGTTGATTGAATTGCTTGTATTGCAGAATTTTCTTTTTACCTCTAGAAGCGAAAACGCTGATATGAAGCTTATTGATTTTGGTCTTTCTGACTTTATCAGGCCGGGTAACTATCATATGAAATTCATCTTTTTTTTCTCTTTTCTTAGTTTATCATACTAAGTCAATTTGACTTCCATATATGGCTTGTCAATATCCATTTTTTCTACATCTCTTTGCAATCAAATTCAGTAGAAATGCTAGGCTCCACACTGTCTAACTTTACGTGCCTCGAGAGTGTCATATTGCTTGTTTGTTGGTGTGTGCCACTTGTTGCTTTTGTGCTTTCATATCATTGCAATAACCAACATCATTTATTTTCAATTTCAATAGAATGGCTGAGATGTTGGCATGCTTTAAGACTGAAGTACAGATGAAATAAATTAGGTTATGATAGGTTTCTTAGTCAGTTTACTTTTTACCTGATGAGGGTAATTTGTTGGAAAGCATCTCTAGTTTAATGCCTTAAATCATTTGTGAGTTATTTGCTGATAAAGTGAACCAAAAGACACCTAGAAACCTAAGCCTTGCTATGGGCTAGTAGATATTTTGCTGGCATTTTAAAATTTCACTCTGCTGCCTATCTTTTTGCTGAGCATGACATTCTACTAATTTTTTTGTATTTTGAGTGATAATGCAGTAATTAACTTATTATCAGTGTTATTTTCTGTTGTCCAGTTTGAAGAATTTTCTAATGTTGGTAATTGGTTCATGATGTTTGTTTTTTACCTATTTCTCAAAATAGACAAAGTAGACTTAAATAGAATAATGCTTCTAGTGTTGGTCCAATATGCTAAGAAGTTGTATTAAAAAGAGAGGTTATTATTATCTTGGGCATATCATTCCTTTATAATCAACAGCCGTCTTTTATAGCTTTGATTGTTACGGTGTACCTTGAGAATATTAAAAAAAAAAATCATCTCTTTTGCCCTCCAAAACAATTGTTTCTGCAGAGGAAAGACTAAATGATATTGTTGGAAGTGCTTATTATGTGGCACCAGAAGTACTCCATAGATCTTATAGTTTGGAGGCTGATATTTGGAGCATTGGCGTTATTTGCTATATTTTGCTATGTGGAAGCAGACCTTTTTGGGCAAGGACAGAATCTGGAATATTTCGTTCAGTATTAAGGGCTGATCCAAACTTCGAGGACATGCCTTGGCCTTCTGTCTCACCACAAGCCAAGGACTTTGTAAAAAGGCTTTTAAACAAGGATTACAGAAAAAGAATGACCGCTGCTCAAGCTTTGAGTAAGTAATCTGCTTCTTTTTACTGTGTAGAATTCCTCGACAGTGCCAAATTTCACTTGCTTATGTAATTCTGTGGATCTTTTAATTGATGTAGCTGTAGAGCATGTTAATTTTGCTTTTTACATATTTTACTGGAAGTTGTTGCTGGAGGTCATTTATTCAGTTATATGTTTCTTTCTTGGGGAGCTCTAATCATTTCTTGAAAATACTGTAATCACTGAGGAACTGTCATCTACATTTCTTTGTTGATTCACAATGCACTAGTTCTTTATACTTTTCTTGTCAATACATGAACTGATGCAAACCTATTGAAATGCAGCACATCCATGGTTGCGAAGTGAGAGCCTTCCTATTCCTTTAGATATATTAGTCTACAAATTGGTTAAGTCATATTTACAAGCTACACCTTTCAAGCGTGCAGCGCTAAAGGTATTGTTTCATCTGATTGTCATAATTCATAATTGCTTTTGCAAGATACGAATATTTGAATCAGAATTCTTTTTATGAGTTTACTGTTTTAAAGAGTTAAATGCTTCTTTTATATGTTTACTTAATTGTTTGTGTTGTTCGTAATGCTTTACATTTCGCTTGTGCGGTCTTTGATGTCGGAATGAAGGCACATAATGGTCAACTTAGGGCTCAACTCTCGGGGATTCAAAGTAAAATATGATCATCTAGACTTTAAATTTGGTACAGGCACTGACTGAATTGCATGAGTTGCCATACGGCTTATCAGTTTTGCATTAGAGTCAATCCTCAAATAATCAAAAGACCAAGGAGATTGGAAATTATTAAGTTAAAACTTTAACATACTTCCGTTGATCAACATTTCTTTACGTTCATATTATTTTGAGAGTGTAGTTAATATATAGTTTCCTAATATGCCCACCACTCTATTATTCAATTGTAGTTGGAACAATAAATTAAAAACCAAACAAAACATTTCATCTTCCATGACATTTATTCATTTGTAGTTGCATTAGATGACTTTGGAATGTTAATTATCTTGATTCTTGCATTAAACAATAATTAGTACCAAGAATAGTTTAATTACCTTGAATATTGCATGCATAATTTAATTACATTGAATATTGATTACATTAATGTACGGTATATTATAAAAAATGATAGTAAAATTTATTATTTCAACTATATTTATTATTCATTGGATAGGATGTACCAATAATTTTTGCTCCGAGTTCTCTTGCAATGTTAAATGGTTTCATTGCTTGTTATATTTTGCCATGCTTTATTAACCGAAGTATTATTTTCTCTTTCGTGACGTCTTCAATCTTGCTGCTTTTTACCTACTGATATATCAATCAGAGCTTTTCTTCCTGCTCCAAAAATTGGTTTTTCATCATTTTCCCCCTGTTAAATATAGGTGTTATATTTTTGAAATAATTGAAAAGAAAATGACGGATAACCTTTTAGTAACTAAAAAATCACATATTTTCAATATAAGAATTGATTACGTATATATTGCCTACTATCATATCAAATTGCCAAAATGAACTCGTTTACCTTGTTGGCTGAAATAGCTCCATTTTTATCTTCAGTCCTTCAGCTGTAAGATAACTTTATCTTGAGCTATAAAGTAGCATTTCGATTTGTTTCTACTGTACTTGCAGGCTCTATCTAAAGCTTTGACTGAGGATGAATTGGTGTATCTCAAAGCTCAATTCATGATTCTGGAGCCTAAGGATGGGCTGGTCTCTCTTGACAACTTCAAAATGGTTTTACTCTCTCTCTCTCTCTCTCTCTCTCTCTCTCTCTCTCATACACACACACACACACACACACTAACACACCACTCCCTTCCTATTGCTCATGTATCCTATGCAAGATCATTGTATTTTTTATCTTTTAAAGAGAGTCCTTACATAGAGTATTGGTAAATTGGTGAAAGTGATGAACCCAATTAATCCTGTTTGGAAACTGAAAGGTACTTGTATGCCTTTGGAAATTACATTAAACTACTTGGAGGAACTATTTTAGGAGATGTTCACCGGTCCTAGTTTTGCTTTATCTTCTTACTACAATGTTTGTTTTTAATGAACTTCTAAGAAAAAATAAAAAGGAAAGAAGAAAGAGTTTATTCCTTCATTTAGAGAGTATTTTATCGTTTTCTGGTTTTGGGTCATGAAATTAAATTGATGCTGAAAGGAGGATGCTACTTGAATTTCAGGCTCTTGCAAGAAATGCCACCGATGCTATGAAGGTGTCTAGGGTCCCTGATATTCTACACACGGTCAGCTTCTGCACTTGTTTATTTTTATGAGAAATATATCTTGCATATTTCAAATAATTTTCTATAGTTTATTCATCCTTCTTTTTGAGCTACATTTTTAGTTGTGTAATCATAGCTGTGAAATATATGGTCAAATACTTTGTCCACTATGGAACATTCTTATGGAAAACTATATTATTTCATCAAATAGATAGTCTTAATTACCATAGATCCTTATAATGCATAATCCCAGCCACTACTTTGAAGATAAAAATGTAAAGTAACACATCAAATGCTCACTTTTTCCATTTCATGCCAAATGAGTTGGACAAATGTAATCCCTGTCTGTTATTGTGATTTTTTCCCCCCTCTTTCATCACAGTAACTTGACCCTTTTAATGAGGTCTTTTTCATTTTTCAGATGGCACCATTGTCTTATAGGAAGATGGACTTTGAAGAGTTCTGTGCAGCTGCAACCAGTACGTATCAATTGGAGGCCCTTGACAAATGGGAGCAAATTGCATCTACAGCATTTGAATATTTCGAGCAAGAGGGTAACCGAGTAATATCAGTAGAGGAGTTGGCTCGGGTATCTACATATATGGTTTTACGAGTTTTGTATAGCTCGATAATTCTGCTTGACTTACACATGCATATATTAATCTAAGAGGTCTTAAGTTTGCCTTATTTATGCAGGAGTTGAATGTGGGCCCGACTGCTCATTCTGTGCTCAAAGATTGGTTAAGGAGTGACAGAAAACTCAGTTTACTTGGATATACCAAATTTTTGCACGGTTTGACACTTCGTAGCTCAAATACAAGACATCATTAGCTTTTCCTTTCTCATTTTTCTTCTTCTTTTTCCTCTTATTTTCTTCAAATTATCATTTGATCAACAATGGCAATTAAAGGTCCGTGCATTCCAAATATCGTGGGAAGTTTTTACATTTAGGATTGGGAAAAAAGTCTATTACAGATGTACTAGGTAACCAGAATGATGTTTAGGCTGTTTGAAGTCGAGAATTTCTTCATGCTCCTTCCATGTACATGTGCAGTAACTGGGACTGTACGTGTTTTTGTCCATCAAAGAAGTATTGTCAAGTTTTCAACAAATATAAAAACGAGGATCTAAAACTGTGTCAATAGTTCACATTGTAGAATTTTTGTCCATTACTATTACTACTGGGATTTCAGTGCTTGTTTAGCAGTCATGATTGTGTATATGTTACAAAGATTAGCAGCATATCTGCGTTATTTTTTAATCTTCAGTCTTATTTTTCCTTGTACAGAATTAATATACAGGAAGCATTACAGATACAGGTGGCAGCACTGCATTGGCTGCCACAAAACTGTCTTTTGTTCAAGGCCATGAATCCTTGCTACCCGTGTACCTATGATGCTATCTGTACATGTAGCAAAGTTGTTTCTTTAATCATGTTTAGGTCTGATCGTCCCATCATCAAACTTGTTTAGGAAGTTCGTGAAAGGTGGATGTGACAAAAAAAAAAAAAATATTTCTTTGAAAAAGGGATTAAAGGACTTCATAATTCTCCCCCAAAGAGGCTTGAATCTGGGTCATCTTTCTAATAAGGCGTTCTTACCACTATCATTATGTTGTGGCATTGAAAAGGAAAGAATAAAATAATTTTGAATATTTTATTATCGAGTCAAGATTAAGATAATTTTGTTTTTTTAACCATCTAGTCTGGTTTAAAGATGTCCGTGTACGGTAGTAATATTTGTATGAGCATTTCCCTTAGACCACTTGTGTTCTTTTGTGTTAGTGTGACACGTGAAATTTTTCTATGGCTAAATATATTCATATTACAAATTTTAATAACTAGACTACATTTTAATGGTGTTAGAGGTTCATGACCTTTGCACATTTTCATATTTTACGTTTCAAATTTTTTTATTCATCGCATTTTTATTCTTTTAAGTTAACATAATTTGTTCCAAATTAAAGATTCTCTCCAAGATTTTATACCATCGTTTAGTTCTCTCTCAAATCATAATCTTCTATTTTCGCAAGCATGAATCCAACTATTTGAGGAAGGAAATGTTATCGAACTCTGACCAAATTAATGAACGAAGAACAACAAACAAGAACATAGCACATAAGGTATTCTAGCCATGCACCAACTGTAGAAGTTCGATGGCATTTTTTTCATCAAACGGTTGGATATGTGTTCGCAAAAACGGAAGATTGTGATGAGAGAGATGTTGAGCAGATAGTACACTTGGGGGGGTAGAGCTTTATAAATAGTATCTTCTCGCATCCTTCTTGACAATCAACTCTATCTTATCACACAATTTAACTGTATGTAGGTGAGATGAGAAAATTGGGGGCTAAAGTTTTTTAGGTTTGAAATTGGGGACACTTTATTGGATTTTAAAAAAGTTCAGGGAGTCATGAAAGTCGTGTTTCATATATGACGACTTGATGATTTAGCTAAGTTGTAGTTTTTTCTATGATTGTAACTCGTCACATAAGATTTTCGTATTATACATCAACAATAAAGGCTATAAAACTTTGAAGTTTAGTGAGTACCATGATCATGGTATAAGTTGGGTAGTTATTGAAACAATTAACTCAAAATTGATAGAAGAGAAATAAGGGATGGTGAAAACCCATGACAATGTAGAACTTAAGAACAAGAATGAGAGACAAGATAAATTCTTGTTACGCAAAATCAAGAATAGGCAATATATGAAATAAGAATAAGAACACAAGATTTATGTAAAAATCTAAGACAGAAAATCACGAGTAGAGAAGGATATCAAAGAGTACAAGAGTTGCTGCTACTCCAAATGAATATAATATTATGATATCATATATATATAATAAAACAGTTTCATAATTTTAACTTCGTCACATATGTCGCACTGCGTGCTTATCGGGTCAGGCCAAATAGAATTCGAGTCCCTGTAGTCAAATAATTCTTTCAATGGTTCCAAGAGGGAGAGAAAAAGATATTAGAATATGAGAGATTTTGTGTGTATTATATAGCAAATTTATATAAGCATATAACACACTAGATAAAAATAGAACGAAACGAAATGAAGGTAAATTAGTAAGTAAACGCGCATTCAATAAAATTATAACAACGGTCCCTGATATTTTCAATTTTTACTGACTTTACATTAACATTTAATTTGTGACAATGAAAGTCCATAACTTTTCTGAAATATGCATCTAGAATCCAAATTGATAGAATTCATCCACTTTTTTCATTAGTTAACCAAAAAAATAATTTTGACCTCATTATTAATTATTTTTATAAGGTTAAATGATAACTTTATTTCTTTTCATATAAAAATAATAAAATAAAAAATAATCATCATCTACCCCTACCCCTACTCAAAACCAAAACCCTGCTACCCATCACTGTCCATCATGATCACTGCCACCGCCTCTGTTACCATCTTCTCTACTGTCAAATGGAACCCAAATGAAAAATCAAAATCAAACTGAACTATTTGATTTGAAAAGCAGATACATTTCAACCTACCACCCCACTACCACCAAGCTAAGTTTAGGCGGCGAAACCACCACATCACCACTACCAAGCTGACTAGCCAAATGTGAGGAAAGAACCACCACCACTACCCTTCCGCCTTCACCTACAATCTACAACCACTAAACATTTCTACCACAAACTCAATCAAAACCAGAAAACACACCCAGCAACCACCGCCACCACCAACCTATAGTGCGACCACCTACCACCAATCATAGTCGGACCTGAGGAGAGCTCAAGAGGCTATCGCCTCGAGCCTAGTTCTTTAGGGGGCCGAATTTTTATTTATTTTTTGCTTCCTTCTTTATTTTAAAAATCCATTGTCATTTATATTTTGTTCATCCTTGTTTGGATGCTCCAAACAATGAGGTTTCTTCAACAATGATATCGTAAATCATAGAATTAGTGTCTGGATTTGGAATACTCATTACATTATGTGACATCCCCTTATAATAATAATAAAAAAAAAGACCGATCCTGCCCTGGACCATCGTAGAGGAGGTAAATCGCAGNGGAGGAGGTAAATCGCAGAATGTGCCTCCCATGAGCTAGTGTGGAGAGCTTATGAATAGGTCTGAGCTATTAACCCTATGGTAACTCCCGCTTGCAACAAAACTAATTCCACCTTGTGGGGAATCGAACTCTGCACACTATCGCGCTGAGCCCTAACCGCCCCCCCCCCCTTTGCCACTGGGAGATTTGCCCTGGGGGCTACACCCCCTTATTATATATTTATGCATCGTTGTACACATCTTTGTTGATCTGATCGTTTATTAACCCTAATTTTTTTTTAATTGCATTGACTGATAGACTTTATATATTTAATTGATTTATGTATAGTTTTGTTTCTAATTTTAAGTATATTTTTTTCAATATCATGTTGATCGGATCATTGATTTGTGTGTGAGATTGAATTTCTTTTCTCGATCTGTTATCTGTTATTAATTAATGTGAATTTATGCCTTCTATGGGGTAATTGAGTGCAATATATGGTTAAATATGATGTGATTTATTTTTTTCCATTTCACTGTTACATTATGAAAATATTTATGACTTTATATAATATATTGTTATTGTTGTTGCAATAACAATTTTTTCTCTAAAGGTTGTGAGCCTTTGTGTAAAGTGAGAAATTGTGTAAAATTTAACCCCTTTTGCAAATAAGAAGTTTATTTCCTATTTTATGTTAAATTGAATTCATTATAAGTGCGACGTGTATTTACCATACACATGTAATGGAAGGAAATCTCGTGCAACTATAGCTAAATTAGAAACATTAATATTCATTGATTATTTTTATTTTTTTTCCCTTTCTGTTAATAGATCGTTTGGACATTTTTTTCCCACGAATTTATCTTCATAGATATCTTATAACCATACCATAGAATAGAAACAAAAATCTTGGTTTGATTTTGTACTTGTGGAATGGAATATTTAGGAAAACAGCTAAATGTCAAAAAGTCAAATACCATTATTAGCAGAAAGAAGTTTCTTCAACTTGAAATTAATTAAGGTCCTGTTTGGTACGGATTAAAATCAGATTTTAATCTAAGTCAAAGTCAAAACAATCAATATTGACCATATCTTTCATGGGTACCATAACTTTTCAACCACACATTTCAAAAATTTCTATCACAATCTACTAAAAATCTAATTTTAATCTCCACCAAACACCCACCAAATTTATCTCCGATCAACTTTGTGTCACAGCAAAGATTGAATGAATTGACAATGTTATCTATTGAAAAAGAAGTGAATGAAGAACTCGACTATTCAAATTGATCAATATTTTTGTCTCTAAACTGCAGAACGAATTGTATTTAAGTGATCATTTAAAATATTTTTCGCATTATTATTTGATTTTAAGTTAACAAATTTAGTTCCATGAAACTCTTATTTAAAAAAAAAAATGATTGCTAACTATAATTTAGGAGCCCAAATTATGAAATTCGCCTCAAGCCGTGCGAAACATGGATACGGCTCTGCCACCAATACATGTAAATTCGAAAAATCCTAACATGACAAAGGGGAAAAAAAATAAAAAAAAATTCCCATTTTCATATCCAAATTCACTTGATCGAGAAATATTTTCAAATAGTATTAAATAACAAAACATAGATCAAGAAAATGAAAAAGAAGAAAAAAAAAAAGCTAAGATTTTGATTCTTTTTAACAAACCTGGCATTGGGAGTTC
>CAIGRS010206405.1:487-13961 GCA_903798395.1 Fraxinus floribunda | reverse complement strand
AATACAAACAAAAAACAACATCAAATGGCCGACAGTCAAAATATTCATATTCCTATTTAGCCAATTGAACAAGTGGTCGCAAGAGTGGCAGCACTACCGGATTAGCAGCAGGAGCAATGGGAAATAAACGAAGGAGACTTGCATGTTTCAATGTTCTTAACGCCCATAGTCGCACATGTGCGTTCTAGTATTGTATATCCAAATTTCAGGGTAAATAAGTTTTAGATAAGGACACAGTGGATCAATTCGATGAGCAACACTCTCCAATTCTACGGGTTACCCATGAAAATCTGAACACACATATCTCCAGATTTCTCAGAAATTGTCAAAACTTTCACGCTCCGAGGGTTAATGAAGATGCTATTAAATTGCAACTATTTCCATATACACCGAGAGATTCTGCATTAGAGTGGTTAGACGTCGAATTACATGGAAGCTTTACTACATGGGAAGAACTGATCAGAAAATTCTGCAATAAATTCTTCCCACCGGCAAAAATAGTTAAAATCAGATTGAAAATTCAAACTTTCCAACAGAAAGAAGGAGAGAGCTATCATGAAGTATGGAATAGATTCAAAGAGCTGATGTGAAAATGACTAAACCAGGGAATCACAATTGGTAATCAAGTGCGGTACTTTTACATCGGACTTTCACCACTGTCAGAATCTCAGGTGAATTCCTCTATGGGTGGATCGATCATCATAGGAAAATTAGTACAACAAATCTTGGATCTATTTGAGTTAATTGCCACTACACATTCAATGTTTTCATTAGAAAGAGTGGTACCACCAAGAGCATCTCGAGTGTACGAATTAGATAGCACAGATCTACGAACGCGCAGATAGCAGCTTTGACAAAACGGTAGAGCTATTGGTGAAATTACAAACGAGAGGAGCACGTGCAGTGATGAGTGGTCCATCATGTGAAAACTATGGAGCTAACCATTCAACGGAAAACTGTATGTCAATGAGCTTTTCCGAGGAACAAGTCAACTTCATTAAGAATGGCTCCCGGAATTTTAACTCATATTCGTAAACATATAACCTAGGATGGAGACAACACCCGAACTTCAGATTGTCAGATAGTCAGCAAGGGTGTTTCAAATAATGCCCCGTAGGAGAAAAAACCAAGTTTGGGGGAATGTTCAATCAGTTTATGCATAAGACAGACAGTGTTCCAAAAAATTAACACAAATTTTCAGAATCAGCAGGCATCAATCAAGAAGTTGGAGACACAAATTAGTCAGATAGCTCAACAGCTTGCAGAACGCCTACAAGGGACATTGCCAGACAATACAATGATAAACCCAAAAGAGCAAGTGCAAGCTATTACAACAAAGAGTGGAATACAATTTCCAAATATACATGTGAAGAGATCGGATAGAAAAGACGAAGAGATAGAGATAGATGTTGAAGAGGTTCATAAAGAGGAAAAAGCTGCACTAGTTGAAGAAGAAGAGGAACGGAGAGAAGAAAAATCTACAGTAAGAGCACCAATCCCATCAAGGACTATGTGCCACTAATTTCCTTTCCTCAACGGTTGCAGAAAAAGAAGTGAGACAAACAATATGCCAAATTTGTGGAGATTTTCAAGAAATTGCACATAAACATCCATTTTGTAGATGTAATAGCACAAATGCCCAGCTATGCAAAATTCTTGAAAGAAATCCTATCCAACAAGAGGAAGCTGGAAGAACATGAGACAGTCTGCCTAAACGAGGAGTGCAATGCAATTCTCTTAAAAAATCTACCTCCAAAAGTAAAGGACCCAAGGAGTTTTAATATACCGTGCACTATTGGTTCTAATTATTTTAAGCATTCGTGTGATTTAGGTGCCATTGTTAATTTAATGTTACTCTCCATTTACATGTCGCTTGGATTGAGAGAAGCTAAACCTATAACAATCTCATTGCAAATAACTGATAGACTATTGAAAGACCAAAGGGAATTATTGAAGAGGAGCTAATCAAGGTTGATAAGTTCATCTTCCTGACAGATTTCATTATCTTGGGCATGGAATATGATTCAAATATTTCTCTAATCTTGGGAAGACGTTTCTTGGCTACCAAGAAGCACTTATCGATGTATATGATGAAAAAATGATTCTTCGAGTGGACAATGAGCATGTCATATTCAATGTGTTCAATACAATGAAACACCCATTAATTTTAGATACTTGTTGCCAAGTGGATGTTCTTGATGAACTTGTGGGTGATACATTTGATACGACACATAAAACCCTTCTATGTGAGGTAGACAGTGCACAATTAGAGGTGATAAATGCAGAGCAAACAGAATGTACTGTACATATGGCTGAACAACCAATTGGAAAGAGACATTGGCAATATGAGTCTCTTGGTTCCAATCCCAATCACTCGTACATTTAGTGGAGAGAGCTCCAACTCTTGAGTTAAAACCCCTGTTATCTCATCTTTGTTATGCGTATTTGGGAGTTTCTACAACACTTCCAGTGATCATTGCAAATGACATGACAAAATATGAGGAATATAAGTTATTGGAGGTACTCTAGAAGCACAAGACTGTAATTGGATAGATCATAGCTGATATTCGAGAAATCAGTCCTACACTTTGTATGCTCAAAATGTTAATGGAGAACGAGTCTAAGCCATCAGTGGAAAGTCAGCTCAGATTAAATCCAACATTGAAGGAAGTAGTGAGAAAAGAAGTGCTAAAATTGCTTAATTCAGAAATTATCTACCCCATTTCAAACAGTTCTTGGGTGAGTCCAGTACATGTGGTGCCTAAGAAGGGTGGAATTATAGTAGAGAAGAATAAAAATAACGAGTTGATACCAACACGGTTAGTAAAGGGATAGAGAGTGTGTAGATTACATGAAGCTAAATAATGACACCAGAATAGATCACTTCCCATTGCCCTTCATTGATCAGATGTTGGAAAGGTTATCAGGTCATTCTCATTACTACTTTCTAGACGAATATTTAGGGTACAATCAAATAGCCATTGCTCCAGAAGATCAGGAAAAAACAACCTTCACATGTCCCTACAGTACATTTGNNTGCGGTGTCTAAGAAGAGTGATATTACATCAGATTATATGAAGCTAAATAATGCTACCAACATGAGCACTTCCCATCGCCCTTCATTGATCAGATGTTGGAAAGGTTATCAGGTCATTCTCATTACTACTTTCTAGACGAATATTTAGGGTACAATCAAATAGCCATTGCTCCAGAAGATCAGGAAAAAACAACCTTCACATGTCCCTACAGTACATTTGTCTTTAGAAGAATGCCTTTTGGTATATGCAACGCACCTGCAACCTCTCAGCGATGCATGATGGACATATTCTCGACGTGGTGGAAAAGTACATTGAAGTATTCATGGATGACTTTTCAGTATTTGGAGATTCATTTAATAACTGCCTAGAACATTTATCACTCGTATTACGAAGGTGTGAAGAGAAGAATCTGGTGCTCAATTGGAAAAATGGTTACTTTAGGTAAAAAAGGGGATAATGCTGGGACATCAGATTTCTTCACAGGGAAGTGAGGTCGACAAAGCAAAGATACAGGTGATTGAAAAATTGCAGCCACCTACCTCGGTCAAAGGGATTCGAAGCTTTTTAGGTCATGCGGGGTTTTATAGACGATTCATCCAGGACTTCTCGAAGATTACAAAACCTCTGTGCAATCTACCGGAGAAGGATGTGCTATTTATCTTTTCTGATGAGTGTTTAAATGCTTTTAACACTTTAAAGGAAATGTTAACATCTGCACCTGTTATACTGGCACCAGATTGGAAACTACCATTTGAACTCATGTGTGATGCCAATGATTTCGCAGTGGGAGCGATGTTAGGTCAACGAAAGGGAAAAGTCTTGCACGTCATCTACTATGCCATCAACTATGCAACAACTGAAAAAGAAATGCAAGGTGATAGTTTATACAGACCATTCAGCTTTAAAGTATTTATTTGAGAAGAAGATGCTAAACCCAGGTTGATTCGATGAGTTCTATTACTACAAGAGTTTGACATTGAAATTCGTGATAAGAAGGGGAAAAAAAACCAGGTAGCGGATCACAATCGAGGCTGGAGTAGTTGAAAGAGTCCGACGAGGTGGATATCAATGGAATCTTTCCTGATGAGCAATTATTGCAGTAGGAAAAGGCTCCATGGTATGCAGATATTGTCCATTATTTAGCAAGTGGGTATGTTGATCCAAACTTCACCTATCAGCAAAAGAAGAAGCTTCTCCACGAAGCGAAATTCTATTATTGGGACGATCCGAACTTATATAGATGATGGGCAGACCAAATAATTCGAAGATGTATGTCAGATGATGAGATGAAGCCTATCATATCATGGGGTTCATGCTTCAGCTTATGGAGGACACTTTGGCCCTACTAAAACAACAGCGAAAGTGCTTCAATGTGGGTTCTTTTGGCCAACACTATTTAAGGACTATCACAGTTTCTATAGATCTTATGATAAGTGTCAAACAACATGTAACATATGGGTCCTTCACGAGATGCCACTAAACAACATTTTGGATGTGGAAATATTTGATGTATGAGGAATTAATTTTATTGGACTTTTTCCATCGTAATAATCAATATATCCTAATGGCAGTGGACTACTTCTCCAGACATTTTGGATGTGGAAATATTTGATGTATGGGGAATTAATTTTATTGGACTTTTTCCATCGTAATAATCAATATATCCTAAGGGCAGTGGACTACGTCTCCAAATGGGTGGAAGCATAAGCACTACCCACCAATGATACAAGGTTAGTGGTAGATTTCATAAAGAAAAATATTTTCAACCGCTATAGATCTCCAAGAGCCATAATAAGTAATGGTGGAACTCACTTCTAAAATAGGTCATTCCAGGCGGTGCTTGCTAAATACATGGTACAACATCGAAAGCCACACCCTATCACCTTCAGACAAGTGGACAGATTGAAACTTCTAAGAGACAACGGAAGAGAATTTTGGAAGTTACCGTGAATGCATCCCGAAAAGATTGGTCCAAAAAATTGGACAATACTTTGTGGGCCTATCGCACTGCTTATAAGACATCGATTGGAATGTCATCATATCGAATAGTATTTGAAAAAACTTGCCACCTACCAGTTGAGTTTGAGCACAAAGCCTAATAGGCATTGAAGCAGTTGAACATAGATTTAGAAAATGATGGAGAAACAAGAATACTACAGCTTCACGAATTGGAAGAATTCAAAAGAGAAGCTTATGAAAATACATCAATCTACATTGAGAAAACAAAGACACAACTAGAGATTAAGAGCACAATTCAAACGAGGAAAACATCAAGGAATTCAAGCTTTGAAGCATTGATTGGTGGAATAAGAAGATCTTGGTGCAAGCTTCATTTCTTTTTCTATATCTATATTAAAAATCTGGTGATGTACTCAATATCAACTCTTTGTTGTTTTTTTTCCTTCTTTATTTATTATGAGTAGCTAAACTTTAAATTAGTGTGAACGATGTAAGCTACTTGAAAACATTTATGTCTTTTATTCAAGATTCTTGATATTTATCGCTCATGTGTTGATTTTATTATGAATTTAATGCATTAAATTACTTGATAACTAATTTGATGACTTTGTGAATCTTTTACGAATTGAGAGGTAAGTTTAAGATTTAGACCATATAGTAAAATCTGATAATTTACCAATACTGAATATTGCGATCATACATGAATTGTTAGAACTAATACTTCGTTTAACTAAGGTAGATTTATATAGAGATATGGAATTGAAATAGTTAAATATACTCAATGAGAACTCGAGAGGGATAAATTGAATACCATAGAAGAATTCGATCGAACACTACGTTAGGCTCTTGAATCTTGAATTAGGACTTAAATGTTATCAATATGTGAATTGCTCGTCCCTAATTTTTATCCATTATTTGAAATTTAAACAAATATTTGTGTGCATTTTAATTAATTTAAACTGTTTAAATAAAAAATTCACATCAACGCATAAATCTTTATTTACTTTAATCAAATAGGAGTTAGAAAAATTTAATTAAGATCTAAAGTATAGTAATCGTAGGAACGATAATTCGGACTCAATGGTCAGCTGTATTACTTGTTACGATATCGTACACTTGTAATATAAAAAACGCAACAAGTTTTTGGTGGAAACACAAGTTTTCCCTTTTTTTTTATGTGTTTTTGTGTGTTTTTAGTGTGAGTTAGTTGGTCTGACTGACAATAACGAATATATTGAATTATTAATTGGTCTACGAATAGTGAATAAGTTGCATGCTTAAATTAATATTTACTTTTTCATGTAAAATTTGATATATATTGAATATATGAATTAAGTTAAGTATTGTGTAGGACTGGGTTGATTTCATAACTGAATTAGTTGAAATAGTGAACCATAGATACTAAACCCAAAACCACTAAATTTTACATTCTTGGACCGAATTTAGAATAGTTGAGGGGGATTTTAATGTTGTAGGAAAATGTTGAGATAAATAGGGATTTCATGTGTGAAATAAAAATCTTGTGTGAGTTGTCTAATGTCAATAAGATGTAATTGGGTGAAAATCTCAAATTAGAGGTCATTCCTTAAATTGGTGTTAAATGAAAGACATTGCACTAATCAGGGTTTAAAAATATTTTATTTGAAAGTTTCTATACGTAACCTTTATGACTCGAGCGATTAAACTTGCAAGGGTCTTTAAAACCTAGTGTCCTATGATCATCTGACTTAGGAGTCATCAACCGAAAACTTGTTACATGGGTCATTTATAAAGCTTAAGGGATAGAATGTTTTGAATAAAGGAAAAAATTATTTATAAAAAAAAAAATTCAAAAAAGCAGGTACATGAAACAAAAGACGCACCAAATGCCTTCATTATGTCTCGTACACTTGCTTAAGAGAAGTTGGCTTTTGATAAGAGATTGTTAGCTTAGTTAAGTTCTAGAGATTAAAGCAATCAAACTTAATGGAGAATCCTTGTTTATTGAAATGTTGAACTGCAATTGGTGAAATTTTGCTTCAATTTAGAGATGTGAGAATAATAGAAAATTCAATATTAGTTTATACACTGAAAAAGAGTGAAAAAAATAAGTTTGAGGATATGAATCTTACGAATGATGAAATAACATATTTGACCATTGAGGGTCGAGAATTGAAACAACTTATGAATTTATAATGCTATGTTTACTTTTCACACACGCGCGTCGATTTTACAATGGAAAAGTGGATTTTAATTTCTGTATTGTGATTTTGAAATTGTGCATAGATTTGTTATTATGATTTCAATCCCGAGATAAAAAGTCAGGTTAACTAGCTAAATCTTGTTGCTTTATTTAATTGATTGACCACCAATTAAGTAATTAACATTACTTGTTTGTGTGTTTGTTAGGCTTTCATTTTGTTTGAGGACAAACAAATATTCAAGTTTGAAGGCGTGATAAGTGTAGTTTCACTTATTCGATGTCTTAAATCATGATATTTTATTGTCTTTTGGATAAAATTTCACCTAATTTATGTTATACTGTATTTTGTAGGTAAAATTTTATATTTAATGAAGAATTGAAGAAAAGAATGTAAAAGTGACGAAAAATGACAAAATCCAAAGATGAAACCTTGTAGAGAAATTTTACATTAAATGAGTTCGAGTTAAATGAATCTTAATATCATGATATTTTATTGTCTTTTGGATAAAATTTCACCTAATTTATGTTATACTGTATTTTGTAGATAAAATTTTATATTTAATGAAGAATTGGAGAAAAGAATGTAAAAGTGGCGAAAAATGACAAAATCCAAAGTTGAAACCTTGAAGAGAAATTTTACATTAAATGAGTTCGAGTTAAATGGGTCTCAATACACACACACACACACACACACACGAAAAAGAAGGCAAAGAAATGGGGGCAGAAGAGAGGACACGTACGATAAACAGGGGAAAAACGACGGCGGAAGGAGATAGAGAGAGAGAGAGAGAGGGCGGCAAAGGAAAAGTCAATGTAGCAGGAAAAAAACTTAGAAAGAGAGAGAGAGAAAAGAAAAAAGAAAAGAAGGAAAAAAAAAGGAGACTACAGACACAAGAAATTTCACATTTCGTCAATTTTTGGTGATATCTTTTCACTTTTGCGTATTTTTATTTTTACAATATGAATAACTAATTTTTATACTAGGGAAAACAATGTAATCGACTTATGATCCTTTATTTTTCTATTCAAGATGTATATGATTTATTTATTTTTATGTTCATTTTATTATGAGTTTAATGTATTAAATTACTTTATCAATAATTTGATGATTAAGTGAATCTTTTACGAATCAAGAGGTGGATTTGATGTTTAGACCATATAATAAAATCCGATAAATTTGTATAATGTGTAAAGATACATATACTAATTATTGCGGTTATAATATGAATTCTTAGAACCAATGTATCGTTTAACTAAAGTTGATTAGCATAGAGATAAGAAATTTAATTAGTTAAATAAGTTTAATGAGAACTCAATATGAGTAAATTGAATATAATAAAAGAATTCGATCGAAAGCTACATTAGATAATGAATCTTGAATTATGGTGATCAATATATGAAATTATTATGCCTAACATTTATCACATACATGAATTTTCAATCATCTATTGTTTGCAATCTTTTTATATTTAAATTGGTCAAAATTAGTTAGAAAACATAATCACAATCATCATAAATATTTTACATGCTTTTGTCAAATAGGAGTTAAAAAAAATCTAATTAGGATGAAAGTGTAACCACCTGATTGAAAACTTCAGTGAAGTTGCCCACTAGAACAAAATGAAAGTATATATTCTTGGTTTGGATTTAAAAAAAAAAATTATTAAATTTTGATAAAAATTGATGAAACGTGTTGTTAAAATGTTAGATAAAAATTGTAAATCCCTGTAATTTAAAATGAAATTGAAGAAAGATTAATTTTAAGAAATGGGGTCAAACATGGGCATATATTTACCGCGATTAGAATTTACCCAAAAATTGGACCAGGAAAAATGGTGAATCGATTGCAAACAACAAATTTACATCCAAAACATTTAGAACGGATTTTTTGGTTGTGACTTTTAAGCTGTCAATTGGGCTTTGGTCTATTGTCCAACTAGATAGATTCACGATCTTTTCGCCTAACTATGAGGATGAGAAGATTCCTTTCCACCGACTATTTAAAATGTATTATAACAAAACAATTTATCTAGCATTAAAATTTTCTAAAACATTGTATGGTAATTTGCACAAGCCGACGTTCTAAAGCAAGATTCTGATTCAAACAAGTGCTTATTCACTCACACACACTCCAACCAACATACACAAAAATGAAACGTCCATGCTGATGCTGCAAGGGGATATATACTTAAACCAATGCCATGTTTTCATCTCAAATAAAGGCAAAGATATCTGAGCAAAATAGAAGACAAAATATCACTTCCATGCATAGATAACATTGCTAATTTTTTTCGTAAGAGTGCTCATAAATACACCCCGCTTGTATTTCTTTCCACTCCAAACTAAGTTTTCTTTTACTCCAACTAATCCTTTTAACATATATTATATGTATTAATCTTCTTCTCGTAGTCTAGGTAACAGGACAATGAATGTCAGATGGGTTTGAGTGCATAAAAAATGCTGTATTTTACTGGTTCACAATGAAGAAGCCACAAGACAAATGAAACACAACAAACAGATTGGTGAACTGTGATAAAACACGAGAACCAATGATAATGAAGGCAGACCTCTATTCCCAGTGAACAGATGGAATCAATTTCCTTGTGTCTTGGCTGCTTGAAGCATTTCAACTATGAGTGTCTTTACATCCCTAAAGAAGTTAGAAATGAAAAATGAGAAAAACATAATGAGAGTCACAATTGCAAGAAGTATTACATTCTAAACGAAATAATAGAAATAACTACTGAGACATAATTATAGCAACAGCAATGCTCATCCACCATTCTTCACAGAATAGCTTTTCCCAATGTTAGTGAACCTTATGCAAGGTATTTCAGTTGGCAAAATCCCAAAGTTCATATTCCCATTTCTCCATGAACATGGCCCGTTTCCATAGGTCCACATTCTGATGACAGGAACCGGATATGTATGGATATCATTTACCATATATATGAAGGACTTTCAAATATTTTTATCGTCTGCTAGAAAATTGAAGACTCACTTTCTGTCCACTGCACGTCTAGTAAAAGGAATTCGAAGCTTGAATGTCTCTCCTTGGCAGCTGGCCTAAGGATAAAAAAATGTATTTTGATATAAAACACTCAACAAAGTTCATAAAAATTGTCGTACAAGGGTAAAATTTCTGGGATCTGAGCAAAAATATGTTAAACAGGGATAAACATTAGATAGGGATAAACATTAGATGAGACTGTCAGTATAACCTTCACATTGAAACCAAGACTGTCTACGTCCAACATGTAAGCAAAATCCACCTGAAAATTATTAAAATGTAACTTTATGAAATCTTCACCAGGTGTAAGAATAATTTAACAGAAACTTACTGATAAAAATAAGCATATCACAAATGTAGGCAAATAATACACACACATTAAAGGGAACACCGCTCATCTTTATAATAACTTAAACTATGAAATTTGAGGCCAATCCTGAGTATACTAAAAAAAAAAAAAGTTCTCATACAAATTTCATGGCGATAATTTTGGGCTAAGAAGTTTCAGACAATGAATTAAGGACATTTAACAGCAGTACCTTCTATTAGAGTAGGATGCCCTGTGTAAAATGTCAATTTATATTTAATATTGATTATTGTACTTGTTTCCTAACAATCACATTTTACTTCTAGAGAATAGTTCACCCACATTTACAATCTAGGCGCTAGGAAAAGAACAACAAAGGCCGAATAACACATTCCATATCTTGTATCAACAATTAGTAAACCTTATAAAATTAAATCTAAGTCGTTGAAACTTCCAAATGTCCCATATCCATCCAACTTTTCAGAAGATCGATTAGTTAAGCTCCATAAGTAGTAGAATTACAAAATCACAGAAAAACCCTGCCTTGAAATTTTGATGGAATGAACTTATCAATCGAAATCCTTAATATTACCGGTATCGACAGAGAGTGCTGCACAATCTGCTTTGTATCCTCTGTATGATCCTTATTCATGTGGGACTGAAGAAAAAGAAAATGAAAAAGAAAGTCAGTAGAACCTAGAAATGATGAAGACCAAAGAAAATCAACAAAGAAAGTGCAATGCATATGCATTTTGTGGCAAGGACATACAGTTATAGGCTTTGAAAACTGAAATATGGGATCCACTTTGGCAGTTCTAAACTCCTCCTTGCTGAATTCTGCAAATATTTGAAGGGAAAGAAGCAGCTACGAATTATTTGAACAGAACATATAACGACAAAAACCGGTTTACATATCACAGGGCCCAACTTTGTTCCTCTACAAGTGACTACCAAAGTGCGTAGGTAAGAGAAAAAGGCAGGACATGGATAAGAAACATGGATAAGAAACATGGAATAAAAGTTAAAAGTGAAGGAAAAATGGTTGATAATAGACAAACCTCCCGACCCCAACAAAGCTGTCGCAACACCTGTGACATATCGTACAACTTTGGGTTCAATGCGCAGGAATTGGAAGTCACCAAAGTCGACCTTCACAAAGATTTGTCTCATTACTTGAACTAAAAAATAATAATGCATCACGCATAGAGGACGAAAGCCATGAAACACAAACAAACTTGACAATGAAGAAGTTGAAGATCACCCAAAATGCATTGGGATGCTTAGCCAAATATGCAGAGCGAACAGCATCTCTTTCGATCTCATCGGCCTATATCAAGTAAATAAAAGTTCCATATCAGATGCAGCAGGCATAGAACAGAAGATCAGTAGAATAATGCGTGACCACATGGAACTTGCATTTAGACATCAAGAAAACTGGATGTGAGCATTGTCTAAAAATTGAAGAAAAAGAGATGCTTACTGGAGTTGCATCGCCATGTACTGTAATAATTAAGTCGGACTTATCCTCTGGATCTTTGGCGACAAGCAGTGAGCATTTGGGATTAGCTAACAGGTCCTGCATTAATTAGCAACGTCCAGAATTAAAATATATAGAGGAGAAGTTCATGAATATTCTGAAGATTGAATGTTTTTTTTACACCAATCTCATCATTGGAGGAATTTCCTCAAATAAAATTCCATGTTTAAAGACAGAATGTTACATATACACAGTAGCGAAATTTTACTGGAATACCATTTTGAACGAGGAAGGAAATTCAATGTTGCCATTCACTAAGTTTGAGAAGTCAAGAAGGGTCAAGGAGAATAGTCATCTTATAGCAAGGGTCAGGCAAATGTTGCTAAAGCTTCTTAGATTAACAAGTTCCAGATTATAATACAAACCTTTGCATGAACTGCCAAGTTACTGACAGCTAATATTGGAGATCCATAAGCATCACAAGCAAAGTCAACCATGGAACCTGATGGATAACCCTCGTGCTTCTGCATCAGATTCCAGGAAATGTACAAAAATTAATCAAACGGTCAACAATACACCCAAACTTGTAAGCTGTACTTTTGTGTATGCCAACATGAGTAGCAAGAATACAAATCGAATCTTACAGTACGACATGATGTCTTTTTTTCAATTTTCACAATCTAGAGTATTGAGATTGTCTAAACGAAAATTTACCAGAGTTGAGCAATTGTAACTATAATTGTTCTGAAGCCATTAACTAGTTTTTTTCAATCCGGAAAATAACCAGTTCATGGCAAATCAAGAGTAAACCTGAGAGAAAGTGGAAAGGATGCCGCGTAAGCTGTGATCGAGTAGGGTTCTGACTTCCTCAATCGGAGGCAGGCGAGCTGCTTTTTCCTACAAATTGAGAATTAATAATAATAAAAATGAATCCAATACGAATCCCTTACATATAAATGGTAAAAAGAGATGGAAACCTGATGAGCTTGGATGAGTTGAAAAACGTTATCATCGGGAGTGGATAAATTCTGTAGGAAAAATACGAAAAAGAATGAAGAGTGAATAAATAATAGAGAGAATTGTAAAGTGAAATTGGGAAAAAGGAGAAACGTTATACTCGAGTTAAAGATTGAGAAGAGGAGGCCATGGATTGAAGAGAGAGACGACGCCGTATGGAAGGAGGTTGAGAAAGATGAAGTAATGGAGTGGGAGTGAGTATAATGGTAGTAGAAGGGAGGAAGCGTAGAATGAAGGATGTTGGCTGTAGAAGACTCTTCATCTTTTTCGTCACCAAACTGCTTGATTGATTGATGAAATGGTTTTTCTATAAATAAAATAATAAAATAATAAGAGCAGGATTGGATTTGGCTCATACTGATTGGAAACCATCCCTCCCTCTTCGGGTGTGTGTAAGGTGTTTTTAGTAGATTTTTGCCACGTCTTTTTTTTTTTTTTTTTCAACCATTATGTGGCATAGGGGTTACATAAAATACAACAATTT
>CAIGRS010206329.1:0-12436 GCA_903798395.1 Fraxinus floribunda | reverse complement strand
TTTCACATTTTATATAATTTAAGTTTTATCATATTTTTATTAATATTTAAGTTAATATAAAAAGTCTGTATGTATATTTAAAATATCTGATTTTGGAAAATTAAAACATAAAATCTGATTTTAGAATTTCAATCTCCAAAAGTAGGGTTTTGTGTAATTACCACTTCTTAATATCAGAATTAACTTTTGATTATGTGGGCCCCCAACCTATTGTGAGGGGCTGGTAAACCCCCCGGTACAAGAAACATTTCTCTTGTTCAAAAGCTTTGTCAATCGGGCCCATAAAGTCTTTGGTGAGACGAATGGATTTGATAAGTAAAGGGTACGTGTGAAACTCTACTATTTGTTTGGTACCGTAATTATATCTAAATCATATGCATTTATTACGCAGTCATTTATTTTATTTATTAACCTAACTAATTTAGATAGATTTGATATGTGGAAACAAAATAATAAGTTAGTTAAATGACTCAAGTATGACAAAATGAAAACAAATGATTTTTATTTTTTATTTTTTTAAATTTCAAAATGAACGTTGCTAAAAGAAGGCATTGAATTCTACTATGTTTCATTATTTTCATGTGGTTGTGCACTCTATTAATGATTTGCATCTATTCATTGGTGCATAAGTAAATGAAAGCAAAATAATGGTTCGATTTAATGCTATTTGTACGTCAAATGGAATTTTTTTTCTTCTTCCTTGTAATGCTCCCCTGTTATAGGTGCGAGCCATGTTGTCTTGATCTGACCTTTAGAAGCCAAACTCAGGTCAAGTTTTGGTACTACGTGGTTCAGGCATGGTTGTTAAAAAGTCGGGCTAGTGGCACGACCTGTGCCTTGAGCTGGGAGTACCAGCCCAGCTCTAGGGACCTTATGCCTGCCCAGATCACAGTGTTTGACACCGATCTATATGTCAACATGTGCTCATTATGTAATAGTTCAAATTAAACGTAGGGATATAAATCTATTAATTGGATATAACATTTAATGCCACGTCGACCCAAAAAAGTTGAAGTGTTGAAAACGTCCTAAGGGTTCCTTGAAATCTTTTATTACCAAGCCCAATTTTGCATTGGACTTTGCACTAACGAGTCTAGAGGGTAAATTTTTTACATATAACCCATTAGAACAAAACAGTTCTTGAATTACTAATTCACATTTGAAATTGTAGAATTCAGGTCAACCAAAATATACCAATATTACTCACTACCCATAAATGCTCAAATTCGTGTAACTGAAGCACAAATTGGAAAACGTTAATGAACGTCTAATTCCAAAGGTGCATGCTGGTTTCTCAACTCGATTGTGTTATGAAAGGACTTTTTTATTGTCTTAACCGTTGCTTGGTATATGTTAAGAGATATAATCGAATAAAGATGAAAACATAGACAAATTTATAAGGGTTTGAGCTACTCCTCTTAATAAGGTTGATCTTTTAAGATGGAATCCAAAATCTTTACACGGTATCGGAACCTATTAAGCTCCAATGAAAAATTCGATCCGATTAAGATTCAAAAAAAAAATGAGCACATGAATTTTAAGATTGGTTTGCTCGAACGAGCCACCATTTTGTGGGGGCATGTTACGGGTTAGAATCCTACATCGAATAAAGATGAAAACATAGACCAATTTATAAACATTTGAACTACTCATCTTAATAATGTTAACATTTTAAGATGAAACCACAAGTTGTAATAGTATAAACTACAAATACAATTGCAGTGTTTGGTTTTCGTCACGAAGTTTCTAATAAAGACAGTCCATTACAATTGATATACGGCAAAGTTATGACTTATCGATGATGATACAAGCGAACTTAGCTATTTCGTGGTTAGTCAGAACTTTTGGTAGGTGAAGCATTTCACGAATTCTGTATTATGCATTTATGTGAATCCACAACCATTGTGTTTGGACAAATTGGCGTTAGAATCACATTACTTACAACCCATTTTATGTAAAATAATATATTGATAGTAATCTTGTATTACTATGTATATTACAAATTTTGAAACGTCGAATTTCATGAAATAATTGACACAATGATACGAGTTATAACATATGAACAAAAGTGAAAAAATTGCATTAAATGATATGTCACGTCAAAAAGTACCAATTGTCAATCTAAGACAAATAATATAATGAATAATATTTGGAGGCATGTTGTTGAGGTACGAAACACACATAACCACATTTTTCGACTCACGATGTGAAAAACTTGAACAAATTAAAAATCGACAAAGGTAGCATTTGTTATTATGCATAATTATAAAATACAGAATGAAGTAATCAATGACTTTGAGAGACCAATATTCGAAACACTTTTGAGAAAAAATAAAAAATATAAATCCATTCAAATAGGGTTAATTTCACAAACGGTAACTGAAGTTGTCTAAAAATCACGAAACGGTCACTGAAGTTTGAAACTTGCAGCAACGGTCACTTAAGTTTCAAACTCTTTCAAAAATGGTCACTAAACTAACTTTTCGGGCTGTTATGATTTTGATTAAAACTTAAGGACCAAAAATAAGTGCATAGAAATTTCAAGACCCTCAACTGCAAAGCCTCTTGCGATACAGGCCCAAACCCGAAATCAACTATATAATTCACGATTTGAAGTTTTGAAGGGGAGAAAATCGTGCCCTAATAATCCAATCGGTGAGGTGAAGCTTTAGACCCAATGGGAGAAAACAGGTGAAGTTTTGTTTGCTGCATCTTCGTTTTGGTGGGTCAGCTGCAGCGGTCGGTTCCGTTTTGGGTGGTGCGTTTTGGTTTGTGCAGTGCTCGGTTCCGTTTTGGGTGGTGCATTTTTGTCGGTGCGGTGAATGTGAATCGTTTGAATGGACAGTAAGCTCGGTGGTGTGTTTTAGTTGTGTACTACTTAAGCATTGGGCAAACTGATTGGCTTGTTAACATTTGTTTTTGTGTATGAACATCTTTGCAATACCACTGTCACCATGTCGGATGTGAAGGAACAAGATGAATGTTAGCACCTATTTTTTAACGTGTTTTTTTTTTTGTCTATATTGGTCTCATAAAGTAACTTTGGTGGACAGTTTTTGGGGCCACATTATTTTGGTCTTTTTTTATTTGCTGAGAATGACTTTCAGAATGCAGAGTAAATTATTTCATTTGCCTTCCATTAATAAGATATTATTGTGTTCGTTTAATTCTGGCATGGTACTAATGGGGCCAAACAGTCATTCTTTTCTTTTTGCTCTCAAACATTTTTTGCTCTCAAAAGCTTGTGTAGTAAATTCATATTATCCTATTGTGTAGGTTATTTGAACTATGATTCGGATAAAGAAACGTCACCTTCAATGATTCCGATTATTATAGACTTGGTGAAAAAGACGACATGCTCTTCGAGGAAAATGTTACCCAGGATATTGAGCTCGATATGAGGAATGAGATAGTGTCATTGGAAGCAGCAAATGAATCTGGTAATTCTGAATATGCACCCTCAGATGTTGCACCCTCAGATGACCTTCGAAGCATTCATTCTGATAGTGACGAAGATGTTTCATACCCTGAATTTAATGGTGAACTAGATATGGTGGATCCCGTGCTTGAGGTAGGATTGAAGTTTAGGTCAAAAAATGACCTAAAGGCTATGGTTAAAAACTTTAGCATTCATAATAGGTTTGAGGTGGTCTTCCCGTATAATGATAGATGNCATTCTGATAGTGACGAAGATGTTTCATACCCTGAATTTAATGGTGAACTAGATATGGTGGATCCCGTGCTTGAGGTAGGATTGAAGTTTAGGTCAAAAAATGACCTAAAGGCTATGGTTAAAAACTTTAGCATTCATAATAGGTTTGAGGTGGTCTTCCCGTATAATGATAGATGCAGATTAGGAGGTCGTTGCAAAGAAAAAAGCTGTCCATGGCGTATTTGGGCTTCCCCATTGGAGGAAGATTCATCGTGGTAGATTAAATCGGTTGAATGGAATCATACATGTAGTAGATGAAGAATATTAGTGTATCTGCTAGTTGGTTAGCCTGTAGATACATTGAGACATTTACCATTGCGCCAAAGCGGGATGTGAAATTATTTAAAGCAACTGTTTTGAAAGAGTATTGTGTAGAGATTAGTGACACAAAGGCATGGCGAGCTAGGAGATATGCTAAGGAGCTGCTTAGAGGATCGCTAGTAGGGCAATTTGGTTTGTTGGGTTCGTATGCAGCGGAGGTTAGGAGAACAAATCCAGGCTCAACTGTTATACTATCTTTAGATGAGTTTGTGTTTAAAGGGATATATGTTTGCTTCAATGCTTGCAAAAAGGGCTTCTTAGATGGTTGTAGACCCGTTATTTGTATAGATGGGTGCTTCTTGAAAGGCAATTTTAGTGGTCAGTTACTTGTTGCGGTGGGTATTGATGGGAATGATTGTATATTCCCAATTACACATGCCATTGTTGAAACTGAAAGTAATGCTATGTGGTCGTGGTTTTTTAAACTGTTGAGGGAAGATTTGATGCTCGAAAATGCATATGGTTTCACTATTATGTCTGATAGATAGAAAGGGTTGGAGAATATGGTGTCCGAGTTATTTCCAATGGCTGAGCATCTGTTTTGTGTAAGACATATGTACTCCAACTTCTTTCGTAAAGATTTTAAAGAGCTGAAACATAGGAATTTGTTGTGGAGAGCAGCTAAGTCTACTTGTTTAGCTGAGTTTACTTATTGGATGGACAAAATTAGGGAGGAGGATAAACATGCCTGGGAGTGGTTATGTGCAAAACCAGCTGAGCAATGGTCGAAGTCCCATTTAATGACGGCTTCCAAGTGTGACATTTTGTTAAATAATCTCTACGAATGCTTCAACAACTACATAAAAGAAGCGAGGGGAAAGGATATTTTGACTCTTCTTCAGTCAATTCAAAACAAGTTGATGGTACGGATATACAAACGCCGCGATTTGATGGCAAGGAGTACTAGCGATATATGTCCAAAAATTTTAAAGAAACTTGAAATTAGTACACGTGATTATTTTTCGTAGAAAGCAATATTCAATGGGAAAACGCAATTTCAAGTTTCTGGACCGTATTTTGATTGTCAATTTGTGGTAGATTTACAAAGGAGGACATGCTCATGTCGAAAGTGGGATCTAACTGGTGTACCTTGTCCACACGTAATAGCCGGCATCTGTGAGTGGGGTAAGGATCCTTTGCAGTTTGTGGACGAGAGCTACAAAGTTGCAACTTACTTAAAAGCTTACGAGAATTGCATATACCCTATAAATGGACCAAAAATGTGGCCTTCAAGTGGCTTCGACCCAGTTAAACCCCCAAATTGGGTAACCAAAAAAAGAGGTAGAAAGCAGACGAAGCGTCGAAGAAGGGTTGAGAAAGCTATACTATCTAAAGAGAAGATGAAGAGGATTGATAGGAAAGGTGATGGCAAGAAGAAAATGAAATGTAGTATTTGTAGTCAAAAGGGGCACAATAAAAGATACCACTTGAATCATACTTCGCAGGCAAGCTACACAACAAATGAGGTATATACTAAATCATAGTCATATATGTATATTCTGTTTTTTGTTATTTATTATGTTGGTTGACGTCATTTTTCATAAATTGTAGGAGGAGATAAATGGTCCGAGAGCATGGGGTGTTGCAAGAGAAAATGTTGAACCAACTCTTAGTGAAGCATGGAACAACTTGATGACGAAATGATTTTTGGTTGAAGTCCATATATTTTGTTTTGTCAACCAACTCTATTTTTTGGTAAAATGTGACGCTGGTTGAAGTCTATTATATGTTTTTTTTATCAACCAATTCTATTTTTTGGTGAAATGTGATGCCGGTTGAAGTCTATCATATGTTTTTTTTTGTCAACGAACTCTATTTTTTGGTGAAATATGGAAGATTGTGAGTTGTTGTATGTTATGAAATGTTACTAATATTGTAGTCTCCATTATGACATATCAAACTATTGTGAAATTGTGAAATTACAGTTTATTATTGAAAAAAATGATTAATCCCATCAACTCATGATTAGGAAACTAATTATCAAACTAATAGGTACATCACTCCGTTAAACTGCAAACAAATCCCTTTTTTTGGTGATTGTACATAGTTTTTTGGGTAAGGGCCCAACTTGCAAGGGAATTTGCAATTGAGAGTCCTCAAGCTTCTATGTTTACTTATTTTTGGTCCTCAAGTTTTAATCAAAATCATAACAGCCCGAAAAGTTAGTTTAGTGACCGTTTTTGAAAGAGTCTGAAACTTAAGTGACCGTTGCTGCAAGTTTCAAACTTCAGTGACCGTTTCGTGATTTTTAGGTAACTTCAGTGATCGTTTGTGAAATTAACCCATTATACAATATGTTTATGGAGTATCTATTCGTAAGAATATCAATACGTTATTTACACCTATTTTTGCTTCTTCAGTACCAATAATACAATATTTTCATATAAATATTTTTAAAGAACAAAGTTATTATTCTTTAACAATCTCAACTCAATATTTAGTCGTTTACTATGTACTTCTTCAAGAAAACAAAGTGATATATTTTTTTAGAATAATATTATATTAAAGTCGTGTTTCTTTAGGAAAAATATATCTTCTATATTCATAAAGTTATGCTTCTTGAAGAGCATTAAAACATTTTTTTTAATGAAGTCGTTCTTTGGTATGAATAAAATATTTTTCTATAATATTGATTTGTGTTAAATTATTTTCTTTATGAAATATAAAATAGGGTAAATAACACAAAACGTCCATACCTTTTATTTTTTGACATTTTCATCCATACCTTTCACCTTCCACCCAAGGCCATCGCCTCCTCCACCACCACTGAAATTCTTACCCAACATGAAATTCTTTCCTTCTTTCTCAATTTTATAGTACCATTAATTATTGGGATAAAGACAAGTAACAATTACACCCACCCTATCATCTAAACCTTGAAATTTCTTGTAACTTTCTTCAGTTTCTTATTAATTCCTCGTCAACCCGTCTCGTGGTTGAAGAAAATTAAGAAAAATAAGGGATTGTTTCTCTAATTTTCTAGGAGATCGAAAGAAGCATATCTGAAGCCATGGGTGGAGGTAATGAAGAAGATGTATTTTTTTCCTCAAGAAGTCAGCTTGAATCTAACAAGAAGGTCATGCCGATACAGGTTGAGATTATTTAGGGTTTTTTTGTTGATATTTTCAATAATTTTTATTTTATCTTTCTGATTATTTAGGGATTTTTTTATTGATATTTTGAATAAAAATAAATTTTTCGAGTATTCTATATATGAAACTTGCAGTAATTTTCCCTTCATTATTTTAATTGTTTGGCTTAATTAAAGTAGATTTTTTGAAGATTGTTATTCCAATGAGAAATTAAAAACCAAATTGAAAGTTAGCATTGGGTGGTGGCATTGGGTGGAGAGTTTCTTGCAAAGTTAGTACATGTTTGGATGGAGATGGAGAAATGAATTTTTTTTTCTAATTTATTTAGGATTCGTTTGTATTTTTTTAAAAAAATATTGGGAGTATGGTTGCAATTAATTTTTTATTTTTTATTTATTTATTTTTGTTTCATTTGAATATGAGGTAAAATTGTCATTTTATTTGGAAAATAATTGAAAATGGTCTTTTGTGCAATGAAATGTGGAAGGTAGGGGTGAAAATGTTAAAAAACGAAAGATATGGACGTTCGCAAAATGACATTAAAAGGTAGGGACATTTTGTGCTATTTACCCTATAAAATAATATATTTAAAAATATTGTAATGTTAGAATTTGTGGTCTTTCATAGAAATAAAACAAATTTATTTTGAAATATTCATGATTAAAAATAACCTAATATTTTTTTTAAAAAAATATTGATTGTAAATTCACACTTTTCCTAAATAATAATAATATAATATTTCTTTTAAGAATATTGTATAAAAAATGATAATTCTTTGGGAGCATTAATAAAATATTCTCATAAAATATTAATCAATAAAGTCGTGTTTTCAGAATCAAAGATGCAATGTTCTTCTCAAATATTAATCTCTATAAAGCTGTTATTTCTCAAAAATAACCAAATAACATTCTTCAATAACAGTAATATTTAGAATTTATACTTCTTTATGTGCAATAGTTAAATTAAAAGATTAAAAAAACTTTATAGATCCATTATACAGCTAATAAATGAAATCAGAAATATAATAAGATATTTGTAAAAGTACATTTACATGGATTTTAGGTTCAACGAATCTATAAAATTTCGGAGAATTCACAAATATTGTTGTTCTTTCATTTATTGTTGTTTTTTAAAATATGATCAACAAATAAGTCACTTAAATATGCTTTCCCAATGGAATTTGAGGATGGAAACCATCATTCGAGATGTGACGTGCTAATTAATAAAATGTCGATGATAAGAATGCATCGAAAAAGCTAGAGATTCAAGTGACAAGATTTTTTACAAGGAGGACGCGTGTCATTATTTTATTGGACAATTGGAAAAACACAGTATCTGTCAAAGCCCTGTTCGTTAACCCTGTGCAAGCAGATTATTGCAAAAAATATTCTGCAGAGATGCAGATTCTTCCACAAGATGTTGGATTGTGAATATAATTTTGAGCTTATGCATATTTTCAACCCTGATCAACTTATATTTGTAAATTATTTATTTCGCTTGTATATAATGATGAAAAATTGACACGTAACAACCAATTAATTTGATAAATTCTCGACTCTTTAAGTACATTTCTTGAATGAATTTGAGAAAACATTAAAGTTTAATTATTTTGTTATTTCATTAAAATGCTAAAGTTGGACAATTTTTTCATTCGTAGTAGGATACTCAACGAGGTAAAGTAAGGTCATGGGTAATGCGAAGTGCAATATTTTCTCTCTCCAAGAAAAAAAAAATTAAAACACAAAACTAAGGTACTAAAAAATTGAAAACCCAAAAAAACTAAAAGATAAGAAATTTATGAGTTCTTAGAATAACATTTTTTCTATTTGTAGTTTGATTGGAGAAATTAGAGTTTAGGAGATTTATTTTTAGGGCTCGTTTGATTCTCATTATTGTATATTGAGAATGAAAAATATAGTTGTTATTGGGTCATACACAAGAGATAAAAATTCAAAATTAATGGCTTGATACGATGAATAACGACCATATTTTTCATTTTTATAGATGGCAAAATGAGAAGCAAACGAGGGCTTAATTTCTAAAATTGACTGGTAATGAAAATTCTCACAACATTAACCACCAACGATTAATAATTAATAGCATTACTTTCCATCAATGTTCTTTCAATCAATGTTTTTTAAAGGTCAATACTGTAGGGGTGGGCATGAGTTGTGTCGGTCTTTGCCTCAACCCAAACATGATCGATTTGATCATAATTTAACCCAACACAATCCAACTCGTGTAAATGTTGAAACTTAACCCAACCCAACTCAATCCAATCAAGTATCGATCGGGTTGAGTTGATCGGTTTAGGACAACTTGTCAACAAAGATTAAAGTAGGCGGGTCGAGACAAACAGATTTATAATTGACTCGTGACTTATATAATATTGGGTCTCTATAGTTGTAATGATCAAAAAATCTGAATTATTTTGGCACTTTATGCTCGAAAATGTTACATGAACATATTGATATTAAATTATATGAAGCCGAATTAATGTTTTAGGCAATTAAAATGTTTTTGTGTTAAATGTGTCAATCAACATCAAAACACTTATAAAGTTCATAAATATAGTCGGGTTGTTGATCGGGTTTATTTGATTTTCATAAGATAACCCATAACCCAAACCAACACATATACAACCAACCACCCAACCCATGTAAAAACAACAAAAAAATCGACCAAAACCGGTCGAATTGGTTCGATGTGGACGATTTTGACGGATTTGATGGCATTTTTCCCACATCTAGTCCATAGAATGATAGAAGATTCATTTTAACTTGGACTTCTATTTATCAATGCAACATAGATTGATAGTCCATCTTTCGAGTCACATAGATAAAAATAATAAAAATGCACTAGATATGCTCTAACTTTATTATACTTAAATCATAGAATTATTTTTTAAAAGGTCCATTATGTCATTAAATATGTATTTTTTACATGCATCAAACCCTAATACCTACAATTGTTTCATATTTTGACTACATTATTCATATCCAATTCTATCCAATCCAAAAAAAAAATAAAAAAATAAAAAAAAATCTAACCCAACAAGAACAATAAATTATCCAAAAGAAAATCAAAAGTGAACAAAGAATTTGTTTCGCTAAGTTGCTATATTACGTTTAATTTTCATTATTAATAAATTATACCGATTTTTAACAAATCAAAAATTTATTGAAGTAAAATCAAAACTGACAAGGAACCCTACTGGAGATTACCATTACCTAGTGGTGCATTGTGCTCCATAGTTTGCAGATATTGTTGTTGACATATAGCCTGAAGAGTTTCTGTATCTTGATTTATTGGTTGGGAACCGTCTGATCCATCTCTAATCAGAGGAGAAGCAAAGAGACTACTTGATCCAATATTTTGGATTCCACTCCATTCCCCAGTCCTCATGCTAGGTTGAGAAAAAAAAATCCGCCCAATATCTCTTGCAATGCCTTGGCTTTGCTGTGGTGGCTGCAAGAATCTTGATTGAATTGCCGACCGCATCGGTATTCCCTGATTTATTGTAGGCAAACAACTGAAGTGAGCACCTAGTTCTTGATTTCCCACTTTCCAATCGAGAGAATTGTTGTTATCCCGCGGCGGCGGCCGCGGCGGTTGAGTCATATTTTGCAATCTACGATACTTATCGTTTCTTTGTTCTCGTTTGAGTTCCTCAAGCTCTTGTTTGAGTTTCTTATAGGAACCAAAAGGTCCATGCACAGGGTCTTGATCCCACATCTTAGCTTCCCAATAAATGGACTTTACTGCTTCTTCTTGTTCCGGGACTTCAAATTTTTCGATCATTTTTTTCAGAGTGGCGATGGAAAAAACATTTTGAACCGCTCTGAAATCATCCGCCAGGTTAGCCGGAAAGTGCTTCCTCAATATGCAGTCGGACAAGCACTTTTTCCTCTGATACTTGCATGCAGCACATGGATTACGATTGCCCGATTCTTCCATGTTGTTGTCCATGTCTTAATTCCCTTTTACGATAACAATAATAAACAGACTTAACGGTTCGTTCGATCAAGAAACCAGATTTATTGAAGGCACAAAGTTAGAATCTTGAATCAAGATTATATAGATTTGTGTGGTGATTATAACAGGAGAGTAGAGAAGGTGGAGGTTTAAACGAATAGGGTTTTGCGAGTATACTTGCCGGGTTTAAGATTCTCTAATGCTATACTGCAGAATTTGAATTGAATGTAAATGTTAATGGAATTGTGATTGAAATCGAATAGGATTGAGAGGCATGCAGTGGTGGAGTTGGACACAATTTCTCGTGGTGTCCAAAAGTAAGTTTTAAATTATTATTTTTATGTAACGACGTAACAGAAAAAAAAAATTAAAAAATATATAAAAAATCAGAACATACGTGGGAGCCACTGCCCCATTTGAACTGATATGGCTACACCAGTGACTAGATGGGCCATTTACGAGCTATTATCCTTTACTGGGCTATATACAAATTGGCTTCTAATATGTTGGGGTGATCAGTTAATCGTCCGGGGCCTGGCTCGTTTGGGCTAGGCCAGTGGGAGCCCGAGCTCGTCAAACCACAAGCATTAGTGGTGCAGGGGAAGTTTATAGGAAAGACAAAAATCTCACAAAAAGAATTTCAATTAAAAGAATTCAATAAAGTTTTATTTCATTTAAAACTGAATCTACCTCAAATGGGCTTACAACATTTAAATAGTGAAAACCTACGAAAATTCGAAAATATTACATAATAATGGAGAAATATTATTTTTTTATAAATGGAAAAAATTGATATTATGACGGATCTTGATTCTCCTAATCACCAGGGTCGTCCCCCCAACAAATGGAATCGCAATCCGAATCTTATTGAATGAGATATTATTAAATCAAATATTACTATAAACGACAAAAACGCTTAATTGAGGGCCTAAACGGCGAAATTTGTGATCATCGACCCCTTTCCAATCGAATTGGACTATCAATTCGTAAAAAGGGACAAACTCGAAGTTCTATGAATTATTATTTTGCCTTCATCATTCTCCCCAGATTGAGAAAAATTCGCCCTCGAATTTGACAAGAAAGAAACCTTATCATCATCAGAATTATCACCACAAAATGGAAGCTCTGGCGGCAGTCCATCTGAAGGCTTTTCTTGAAAGTCCTCAAGAAACTCATCTAGCAATGGTTAAACCATGCGAGTGACCTCCTGCTCATTGTCAACTGAGTTTTCCACAAACACATACATTATCCCATATCCTTTCATATTTGTCTCGAACTTCACTTTGGTCAGTAAATTGGCGTCATCTCCAACTATTTTTACTGAGCCCTTATCTGG